>JANFPS010000219.1:0-25251 GCA_024703675.1 Drosophila nebulosa | reverse complement strand
ATTAGTAATTTTTGAAATTTCACATTTTATCGAAAAGTGGGTTCAAAATGAGTTGTCTGAATGACAAATGAAAGTAAACTGGATGAGCTACTAGCTAATTTATTTATTGCTTTTTGTAATCGTCCTTAAATTGGCAAAGTAAGAGCACGACAAAGTTGAGATTTTGTTCTGATCGATCTCAAATTCGCCAGATAAGTCAATTTTTACAAATTCACGTTTTTCTCGAAAAATGGGTTCAAAATGAGTTTTCTAGGATTGAATGACAAATAAGATTAATCTAGTTGAGCTACTACTAACTAATACATTCATTGCTTTTTCTAATCGTCCCAAAATTGGCAAAGTTGGAGCACGGCAAAGTTGAGATTTTGTCCTGATCGATCTTAAATCCGCCAGATTATTCAATTTTTACAAATTCATGATTTTCTCGAAAAGTGGGTTCAAAATGAGTTTTCTAAGTTTGAATGGCAATTAAAAGTAATCTGGATGAGCTTATAACTAAAACATTCATTGCTTTTTGTAATCGTCCCTAAATTGGCAAAGTAAGAGCACAGCGAAGTTGAGATTTTGTCCTGATCGATCTTAAATTCGCCAGATTAGTAAACTTTTAAAAAATCACGATTTTCTCGAAAAGTGGGTTCAAAATGAGATTTCTAGGTTTGAATGACAAATAAGAGTAATCTGGATAAGCTGCTAACTTGTAGTATGTTGTATGACAGAGAGGCAATGCCCACATTATTGTAGCGTATACAATATAACAAGTGGTCATATGCCCAAACTAAAAGATAGAGTATGAGCGCATAAACGAAGTGACACTTTGTCACTCGCTTACACAACCCAGACAAGACCAATGCCGAAATATGATCAGCCACTTATATGTGGACTGGCCTGCAGCGTGAGATCTGCAGCGAAAGCATTAAAGGGTCCCCAGGTGGCCACCAGGTCCCTAGGTTGCCACGCCATGGCTACTTCGAGGGATTTGATTTTCCCAAGCGCCCGTGTGTGGTAGGCAGACCGCCTACTACATTACGAGGGATACTACCACTACACCGACGTTGGAGCTGCCATTTGCTTTCCGTTTTGCTTCGGCTGGTGCCAAAATGGTTTTTGAGCCATAGACGAAGGCTTGAAGCGCATTTTTTGGAGCACAGTTTTATATGTGACCTTCCAATTGACTGTCCAAGCGCCGGAAGGTGTCGGAGCCATACAAACCTAGGAACTCCAGAACGATGATGCTGTGGAGATTCGTTACATTGATGCCCCCAGCAATTTCCATGTACAAAAAGTGAAAAATATCAAGGAATTTGAGCAGTTTATGGATGCAATTTTTACTTATTACAAAATTCATCAAGTAGTGCCAGAACAACTGTTCCTCGGAGCTCGCCTGCACCGAGAAATCAACCTCAACCAATTGATGTGCTTCTAAAGCAAAACATTTGAGAATTCCTGTTTGCCCTGCGAGTTATGCCATTAGCAACACTTCCCATAACAGCCGCCCCAAAGGGGTCTACACTCCCTTTAATGAAAACATAAACAATACCATTCCCTAAAACTTTAGATTTGTACAAGATATGTGACATTTTCCATAAACATAGAGTTCACAGAAAAGTGCCAAAAGGGAAAACATTATAAAACTTTAGATGTAATAAAACCCCAGAATATGATTTTTTTCAATAAAGCATTCTTGATTTAACACTAAACCAGAACAAAACTCAATTTAATTGGCGCAGTGGGTCCCTCGAGTTCACAGCTAAAATATTTTTGGAAAACTTGAACCCCCCCAAAAAAAGATAACGAAACAATATAATACTGTGGAAAACAAAAACTTTTTAGGACAAAATAAAATATATATTGGGAAACTTTGGAAAAAAATCTAAGCCAACGAAAAAATATAATATTTAAAAACTTTTTGTGAAAATAATAAAATATTTATTTGTGCCCAAAAAACGAAACAATATAATATTGTAAAAAAAAACACTTTTGAAAACAAACAGAATTATTGTGGAAATTTAAAAAAAAGAATTTAAACAAAAACAATAAAACATACCCCATTAAAATGGCTAATCCAGCAAAAATTTAAACCGAAATGCAATTTTTCTTCAAATGCTAACCTAAAATAATAAACCCAATTCAAGAGGTCATTCTAACCAACAAAAAGGGGAAGAAACGAAACGAGAAGGGAAACAAGGAAACTTGCCGGTTTTCACGGACAGGAGGGAACGTTACAGGTTTTTTGGGCAGTAAACCCAAAATCATGGAGGAGTATAAATGATAACGCCCAGGTTTTCACTGTTATTTCAACCCCCAAAATTTAAAGGGGTCGGGCCCTAAAAACTTGTTTAATTTTAAAACCCCCCTACATTTTGGGGGCTGATTGAAAAAACTCGCTTCGACATCTTTTATCCCCCAAAAAGAACGGACCAAAAGGGGTCTAACCAAAAAAATTAATAACTTAAGGTAACTACCGTTCGAGATTTGTTTTTAAAAGGGGAAGAGCAATTTTTGGGGAAAATTTTACTGTTTTTTCGGTTTTTGAAAACAATGCAATTATTTAAACATATTAATTTGTCTCAAATTTTCAAAGAAAAAAAAAATTATCTTGTGGCCCAAAAGGGCCATTGCCTTAATGAATAAAACCTTAACAATATAAAAATTGGGAACTTGAAAATTAAATTTTGGGCCTGAATTTTTTGGGAAATTAAAATAAAAAACTTTTTTAACCCAAAAATGCCCAATGACATAGTACAAAAACAAAAAACAACTAATAAAAATAAAAACCCAAAAATACGGAACAGAGTCAAAATGAAAAAACAGTCAAAAAAACCCCCAATAGACAACAGAGTAAAAAAAAATTAAACCAAAAGGGAAACAAAAAAAAATTTCAAAAAAATTCCAAAAAAAATGGGGAAAAAAAAAACCCAAAAAAAAGATTTTTAAAAAGGGAAAAAAAAAAAAAAAAGGGAAAAATTTTAAGAAAAAGGCCCGAAAAAAATTTTTAAAAACCTAGTTTGAAAAAAAAAAAAAAAAGGGTTTGGGGCCAAAAAAGGCCCCGGGATTTTAAAAATATAAAAATTTAAATGCAAAAACCCAAAATGGGGCTGGGGCCCCTGGAAAAATCATATGTTTTCTTTGGGCAGGGGACTTCATTAAAAAAAAATTTTTTGGCAAATATTGATTTTAAAAAAAAATTTTTAAAAACAAACAATGGGGCAAAAATTCCTTTCCCTTTTTCCAAAAAACAATCAGAATTTGGTTGGTGTAATTTAAATTGATGATTTTTTAATTTAAAAAGAACCCCAATACTGGGGAAGAACAAATAATAAGAAATCTTTCAAAAAAGAAACAAAAAAGTTAGTTTCAAAAAAGGGGACCCACCTAACCAATACCAAAACTATAGTTTCATAGCATAAAAACTACTACAGAAAAAAAAAACCAACCTATTAATTAAATACTCTACGGGTCCCCCCCCCAAAATATGAAGAAGAAATAAAGAAACAAATAATTTTTTATGGAAAAAAATGGAATTATAAGAAAAAGCAAAAGAAAATATTGTTCTCGAATATGTGTAAACCCTAAAAAACAGGATAGCTCGGGAATTTTTCAAAAGTATCGATTTGTGTAGACTATGGGCTTTTAAAAACCAAAGTAACCTTTCCCAGATAATTTACCCAATCCCTATCATGGACGCTGTATTGGAAAAAATCGGAAAAGCCCAATATTTTACAAACATTAGTTTCGCAAAAGGCTATCCCCCAAATTTTTAATGGCAGAAGAAGCATAGAGAAAACAGCATTCATTTCCCCAATGGGTTTTAATGAAAAAGTTAGAATGCCTTTTGGGAAAAAAATGCCCCAGCCACATTTCAACGTTTAATAAAAAAAATATGAGGGTTATATAAACAAAAGTTGTTTTGTAACATGGACGATATTTTGATTTTTTTCCAAAAACACTTGGGGAACATTTTCAAAAAATTTAAAACTTAAAAAAATCAAAAATTTAAAAAAATTCAACCGGGACAAATTTTTCCTTCATGAAACAATAACTGAATTTTTTAGGACACATTTTTCAAAAAGAAAGGGTTTAAAACCCAACCCAAAAAAGGTGAAATAATTGGGGGGTTTCGGTTCAAAAAAAAGGGCAAAAAAAGTTCCCCAAATTCGTTTTAAAAAAGGAACCCCTTTAAATCCCCACGAAAAAAACCCTTAAAAAAAGTAAAATTTTTAATAAAGAATTTTTAAAAAAATCCATTTAATACTTTTGCCAAAGGGTAAAAATTTAATTTTTAAAAGAACCAAACTAGTTTTTTTGATAGGTAAAAATTTCCCAAAAATTATAACGGGACATGCCTCCAAATAAAAAATCTAAATTTAAAAATAAAAAGGGAAAAAAAACCAGCAAAAACCCCAAAGATGGTTTTTTAAAAATTACAAAATTTTTCTTTTTATGACATAATATTTAAAAAGGGAAAAGACAAAAAGTGGGCAGTTTTTTTAAGTAGACAGGAAACAGCTGAACAAAAAACAAGGAAAAAAACAAATAAAGTAAAAATTTTGGAACTATCAAAACACAGCTTTCAGCAGGGGAAAGGAGGATTTAAAATTCTTTTAAAAAAGCGTATTGTAAACAAATATAAAACTAAGAAAATAGAAACTTTAAAAAAACACAATATTAATATTCAGCATGGTGGGAAAATAATAGAAGAAACCCCCAGCAGAAACAAAAATTGAAATCGAAACCAAAATGCAAAATAATTTTAAAAAAAGGGAAACGTGGGAATTTTTTTTCAGAATTTCCAGACTCGGGAATTTTTAAAGATACAACTAGCGGACCCGGGAACGTTGTTTTCCCCTTTTTCCCAAATTTTTAAATATCTAAGTTACTATAATTTGTATGGGGATGAAGTTATATCGAAAACGTTTAAAACCCAACGAAGTACATTTTTTTATTTTTAAAAATGACATTTAAATAAAAAAAAAAACGATTTTTGCAAAGCGCAATAAAAGTGCAAAATTTATTTTTTTTTTTAGGCCATCTTTAGCCAATAAAAACAAATTTTGGGGTTTTTTCCCCACGCGGGGAACATGCCACATATATTTGTCCGGGGGAAAAAGCATGGTTTTTCCCAAAATTCCCCCAAAATACAGAAAACCCGTTTGGCCTTGCGATTATTGATTGTAAATCGCGAATGCCAATTTTTTTTGGGGAATTGAATGCTTTTTTGGGGAATTTTCCAATTGGCACATCTGTAGGAATCATGGGGATTCTTGGAAAACAAATATTTTCACCTTGAAATTCCCTTTAAAAATGGTGGCCTAAATCACGTTTTTTCTTTAAAATTTTTTAATAACCAATCGTGGGCCTTTTGCACAGCCGTGGGGGGGTTAATTACGGAGCAAAATCCCCGGGGGAAGATCCTATTTTTCAATTGTTAAATGGTGCGGGGGGCATGCCCGGGAAATCCAAGGAATTCAAAAAATTTTACGGGGGAAATTTTTCAGCTTGATAGTTTGCAAAATGTATCAACAGATTTTTAGGGCAAAAGGGGTTTCCCCCCCCCCCGTTTTTTTTGGGAACAATTTTTGTATTTTTGAAATTTTTAAACCATGAACCCTCCCCATTTTTCGCTTTCTAAAATGGCTTTTTTTCGCCAGCCACTCAAAATTTATATATTGTTGTGTACATCGGGAAAAAATTTCAGTCCCCTGAGAACTTTTTTGCGAGTGGACGATTTTGCAAAAAACCCGGTTTTGGAATTTTATTGATCCCGTATTTTCATGTACGGCAATTTTCCCTTTCCAATTCTAATAGCTGTTTCGAAAAAAATTTCGGGGGATGGACCGGGAAACGTTTTTAAAAAGCGCATGTTACCGTCGGTTTTTACTCGTTCAACTTAAAGCCACAGTCGGGACATTTGAGGCAAGCATTTAATTTCATCAGCGATGTTGATGTGGGGAAAAAAGGGAAGTGTTTTTTCTGAAAACACCTGAAAGGAGAAAAAAAGTGCCTCCAAAAAGTTTGGTTGTTTTTTATATCTTTTTATTGTCCTATCCAATGCCTCCAGCGAAAAGCTTATTGCCATGGTTGGGATTCATCCCCGATAATAATTTTTTCCTGTTTTTTAGCACATGGCCCCTGGGTGATTGTTTTTTTAAAGTTTCCCAAAAATGCATTGGGTTATTTTGAATTATTCAGTGGGGAGCTTAAAAGCGAAAAGGCTGTTTTTGCCTCCCTAATAAAGTAGCTGCAATGCCAGATATGCACTTTATACTTGGGTCTGGGGGTTTTCCCCTTTTTTTCACGGATAAACTTGAAATGAAATGGGCCCGGGGACATTAAAACCCCAAAAAGCGTAATTAAAACATTCGGTCTGCCTTGGATGGGGCTGTATATACAAAGACCCAAATTATTTTTACTTAAAAAGCCGGGGGCCAAAGCCTCAAATGGGTGCCTTTCTTGCGGGGGGAAACCATTTTTTCGATTTAGCCCATGTAAAAAAATTTAGGTATTTCGAATCTTCAGTGTTTTTGCGAAGGGGACCCCAAAAACATCTGCCGATTACACAAAGCAAAAAAATTTGGGGAGGGTAGTTTTTGGGGGATTTAAAAAAGCTTTTAAAGAAGGGGTGTTTCGTTCGGAAAAATTAAACCCCTGGGCCGTTTTCAAGGGGACAGCTAAAAACATAACTCTGGAAACTCGTTCATGAATCGGGAAAAAAGAAGATACGCCAGACAGTTTATTGGAGCTGAAAATACCGGCCCCGTTTTGGGAATTCTTATTTCTTTATTTTGATTTTAACGGAGGAGCCCCTGTTATTAGTATTTTTTTAATTCCCAAAAACAGCCCCTATCACTTCCTTTATTTAATACTTGCAAATTTCTTAAGGGTCTTCACCGAACTTTCAGAACTCAACATTTATATGAGCACTGTAGTTTTGCTCAGTAGAGGTGAATATGGCCCCCCCACCCATTATCCAAAATCCCAAAATCTACGGTTTTTGAAGTTTTTTAATTAAATTTTATTGTCCCCCATTTTCGGGACTCCTTCAAAGATATATTTGGGTTCCTCTTTAAATTTTTAAAACCCTATCGTTGATGAAAAACTTTAGGAAAAACGCTTTGTACATTTTTTTTTTTTTTTTTTTTTTTTTTTTTTTTTTTTTTTTTTTTTTTTTTTTTTTTTTTTTTTTTCCCTCTACCATGCAAAGGGATGAACGGGTTCAGATCTCCGCAAGGGCCTGAATCATGTTTGCAGTAAAAAATATCAAAAGTAATTTTAAACAGTGGATGGTCTGGAATCTCTGAAAAAATTAAACTATCGATGTCTCAGGGGATTTTATGGATAAAACCCCAAAACAAGATGTGAGCATGAGGTAAACCCGCTTTTCCAATCAAAACCCAATAAAATCCCAAAAACGTGTAGGGCCAAATACATGCAATTTTTTGTTTAAAATTTTTAAAAAGGGTTAATTTTAAGAGACCCTTTTTAATTTTTTGTTTTTGGGGAACCAAAAAAAACGGGGCCCCCGAAATGCATGTTTTATGTTTATTGTGGGACTACCTATGTCGATGATGGTAGGGGTGACAGATTTTCCGATTTCGGCAGAAAAGGTTGGTCAATAGCATCTCGCAAATGAATGTATTTTTCCGCACGCAGTTCTGTTTGGGTTTAAACGCAAGTATCGTAGTCGTTCATCTCTATCTTGACGTACATATCGACCATAAATTTTTCAAAGCTCACGAAAATCGGGGAAAAAGATATTATCCTGACCACTCTAAACATCAACCCAAAAGAAATAGAAATCCTTTGAGGTAATATTTTGTTTTTTTTCCCCGGGGGCCCATAATAGTAAAATCCATGTATTAAATTTAAAAGTTTTCTATTTTTAATGAATGAATTACCTTTTTAAACCCAAAACTCGTTGCCCTTAAAGGGTTTTTGGGAAAATTTCCGTTTGTCCCCCTTTCCAAAAAAAAGAGTGGATATTGGGAGCATCATATAAAAGATGGGTACAGGAATGACTGAAAAAAGAATTATTTTTTCCTTTTCTTTGGGCGCCAACCAGATTCCAGGGGCCCCGTCGTCAAAAACAGGTGCGTTTTAAACGGGTTTTTGCCCCCAGCTGGGGTTTTTTTCAGGATTGAGAAAACAGCCCTGATTGTCCCCTTTGTAGCTTATGCATATGTGATTTTAATAATTTCAACAATTCGTTGTGCTCATTTTTTAAAAGAGCGTCCCGCTCATGACAATGCGCGTTTTTAAAAGGTGGAAATTTAGGTGATTATATTTCAAAAGTGTATTTCCCGCGATTTGGGGAGTTTCCCGTTCGGAAATCCTCGCCACCCATAAAGTAAATTTGTAAAAATTTATAAGGGTTGTTTGCATTGGGAGTAAGAGCCGAAACCCCCTTTTGGGGTTAAAATTTTGGGCCCTTTTATTTTTAAAAGGGAATTAAAATTTTTGAAACCCTTTGCCGCAGTATTTTTTAACTATTTCGTTGCTCCGAACCCATGTCATTTTAAAACATGAATTTAATTTTCCCCCAATTGAAAAGCAAAAAACAGCGAAGAAATTTGGGTCAGTACCAATAAGGAGGCCGTGCAAAGGTTCCGGCGGTGTTTCAATTTCTGAAAGTTTTTACTTTTTCCCGATGAGGGCCCCATCCCCCCCCCAATTTTTTGGGTCATTTTTAAATTTAAAGGGGTTGAAAAGGGCGGGCTTCCCCTTGGGGCCCAAATTTCCAATTACCCCTTTGGGAAAGAGGTAAAATTCAACATTTAGGGTCATCTGAAAAGCTAGTCCCCCCAAAAAATGAATGTGTGTAAATGCTCGAAGTACTTGTTTTTTGTTGGTCAATCCCTCTACGGGCTGTTTGGTACGAATTTGCGGCTTTCTTCGTTCCAAAATTTTCTTTTTTGGTTTCGCTCATCTCGACCTCTTTAATTTTTGATGACGTTTAAATGGCCATTTTTACACGGGCATTTTGCATTTCTTTGTTGCCTTTCTGCATCTGATCTTATTGCTCTTTTATCTTGCCCCCCCTCTAGATCTGTTTGTTTTACGATCCCAAAATTGCCCCCCGCGTGTTCGTTTGGGATTGTTGTAAAATCAAGTTGGAAAACTGATTGGTGTATAAAGTTATTATTTTTTTTGATCAATAATTAGGGCAGGAGTTCGGTCGCATCGATTTTAACAACGATGAACTCGAGACCCCAAATTCTTTTTGGCGCGCCCCTTTACCGAAAACCCCACTGGCGAAAAGCGACCCGAAGGTGGCGCCCCCCTAAAACGGTTTTTTTCTTAAACCAAAATGTGAAATTACTATTATTTTTGAAATACCCCAAAAAACAAACACAACTCTCACACTCACGCCCCGACATATATGTATTTTGGGTTTATTTAAAAATGGAAAACTGAAAGCTGAGTGAAAAAAATTTTGAAGGACAAAGCCCTGCGACAGAAGGGCCGGGTTTTCTTTCTGTCGCAACCGCAAACTTTCTTTCTTGTATCAAGTATTATGTGTTAAACAAATAAACATTTTTTTAAAATTATTTAATTTTTTATTTGGGTATAAAAAAAAAGATGTTGGCCGATTCCAGTCCTAAAAAACGATCCCGCATAAAAAAAATTTTGTGAGAATCGGTCGAGCCGTTTTGGAGTAGTTTGGTAACAAACAAACCCCACTCGAGTTTTTATTATATAGATGTATCCCTTTTAAAGAAACAAATTTTTTTCCCCTGTAATAATATAAAATTTTTTTTAAAGGGACTAAAAGAAACTCAGGGAAAATTTTAAGCGAGGAAAAGTTAAAACAAAACAAATAGCTATTTACCATACCAAAGAGTCATTACATTAGTCGGGAAATAATTGAAGCTTTTAATTCATTAACAAACAAATATATATTTTTCCAAAGCTAAGAGACCATATTCAGTTTGATTACTTTCAATTGTAAAAAATGTAAGGAAAAATTAAATATGACAGAAAAACCAATCAAACCTAAGTTTCAATTCACAGAAACACCGGATGTTTTAAAATCAAATTGTATACATTTAGACATATTTTCATATAAAACACAAATCGTTTTGGTTACAATCATAGACAAGCTCACAAAATTCGGCAGGTCGCTTATAATTAACAGATAGAAACTGGAAAACTAAAATGGAAATTTTGAATGAACCACTTTGCCAATTCAATAAAGCCACATAAAATATAATGGATAAGAAATTTCATCAGAACCAGAATAAAACAATAACTTTAAACCAAGAACAATAGAAATCCATTATACAAATTCCACATACAGGAAATGCAAGACATAGAAAAGACTACATTCTACTCTCATGAAATAATAGCATGAATAGATTATGATTTTATCCCATTTCATCCAAAATGCAAATTAGAATAACAGCTTATAATAAACGTTATCACTCTACAATAAAAATGTACACCAATTATGCAAAAACATAGAAGATGAGGAAAAAACTAAAAAACACTATTATCAAGCCAAAGAAAAATTTTTAAGCAACAAAATAATACAATAGAAGATTAATGAGGAGGAAAGACATAAGGAACAATAAAAACTATAAACGAGTTAGGCATAAGGGATGAACCTTATTTTTAGAGTTACAACATTAAATAATTCATCCTGTCATATAAAAAGACCGTTAAAGCAGGAAAAAATTTAATTCCAACAAAAAATACAGATTGAATCCCTTGAAACAAAAATTTGTTCTCTTATCCCTCAGATTTTTCATAATTTTTACGTTATAAATAAGTATGTGTGTTCAGGCAGATTACCATTGACAATTCCAATCAAATGCAGGATATGCACCTAACAAACTTATTTCACTGAAATGTTTATGAACCAGTAATTATACTACACACACAAACATTTATTAATATCACCCTTTAAATAATTAATAAATCAAAATGGAGGACAACTTAAAAATATTAACAATTCCACAGGAAAAAAGGAAGCCTATTAGCCGAAATAAATCTAATTAAGAGCTAAAATAAAAATCCTAACCCCAAACCAAACGAATAAAAAAGGAATGTTAAATATTGTAGGAAACAACAATACAAAATGGCTTTTTTGAATTAATGGAACGATGAAGATAGAACAGATATTTTTTTTGGACCACCTTAAAACATTATTGACCAAACACACCATAATATTATACGACATGAACCAACAAATTGTTATAAATACAACATTTTAAATAAAACAATACACAACTTAGCAGAAACAATTAAACAAAGACCAGAAACAATATCGAGGACTACTTACAAGCATGGACAATCAAAAATCAAGAAAATAGCAATGAAAATACTTTCATAATGACCAATTTGGGGAAATTAAAAAAATATAGAACTCAAAATAATTATATTCAAGGGAAAACATAGCATCAGCAAAAACATATATAATTGTACCAGAAATTTTTAATCAATAAAGAAATAAATTAAATTTGACATTAATTTTTTATAATTAAAGCTACGCCGTATGGGCCTTTTTTAAAATAATAAGAATAATTGCATCATAATCGCCAATTAAAAAAAATCCCAAAAAATCATTTATAACCGTAGACATGTTAAGTTTAATTATTCCATACCAAATATTGAATTTCATATACAAATAGCCAAGAAAATCAGTTTATTTGTAAAATAAACATAAAACATTTACATATGAACCCAACAAAAGTTTAAAAGAATTAGAAATTAAGTAAAAGTTGTACCATTAATAGTAATTGCAAATTTATATTTCAACAATATCACGAGTATCGAAGAAATTTGACGATGATACAATTATAATCAAAAATGCCAAAGAATACAAAATAATCAAAATTGCGATAAAAAAATATTGATACTTTACGTGAAGTAACTTAATTCAATTCGGTAACTGTAAAATTCAAATTCTAAATGAAATATTTTTTAACCGAAAAAATAGAATTTTCACGAAAAATTTTTTTTTCCAACAAACGATTGAATCAACCTTATAAAAACACAATTAACTTTGATCATGGTAACAATATTGATAATTTTTTGACAATTTAAGAAATCACAGAACTTAAATCACGAAAAGAAAATGACAAATGCAATATTTTTAACCCTGTTTTAATTATTATTATTATATTTTTTATCCATTTTATATACATATATAACTGTAAAAATAAAAATATAAAACATTATTAATTTAAACAGAATTCCGGAGAATTCATACTCCTCAGAGGGAGGAGTTATGCCTTAACAAGACACTTGCCCATTACACCAGCCGACCCCAAGAGGTCCTACACTCCACATTAATGTAAACATAACAATACCAGTCCCCCTAAAACATAGAGTGTCACAAGATATGTGAACAGTTTCATAAACATAGAGTGTCACAAGAAAGTGCCCAGAAAAAAAAACATTATAAGCACTTAGATGTAAGTCAAACCAAATATGATTTTTATTCAATAAAGCAGTCTTGACTTAACACTCAAAGCCAGAACAGACCTCCAATCTTTAATTTGCGCGATCCCGGATCCACCTGTGCCGCCAGGGAACCTTCACACCACCAAAAAAAAAAAAAAAAGAGAAACTAAAGCAGCAAGCATCGGCATCGTCTGGTGCTCAAGGGTTAGACCAAGGACTGGTGAACCGACAGCGTTTAACCACTACAACGCCCAACGTTTATTTTTCAACTATACACTGCGTTGCACAATTTTTTTTTTAATGCATTGCGCACGCATAATTATTTGTTTAAATTATAACAAAAACTTATGTACAATTGAGCGGATCCTATCTGCCCGAATAAGTTATGGGCCGTAAGCCTTATACGAAACATGGTCCCAAAAATTGGCAAAGTTAAGCAACGGCAATGTTGAATATTGTCCTGAATCGATCTTAAATTTGCCAGATTAAGTCAATTTTTTACAACAATTCAACGATTTTTGTCAAAAAGGGGGTTCAAAATGATTTTTCTAGGTTTGTTTTGAAATTAAAAAATCTGGATGAGATTCTAACTAATATTTTCATTGTTTTTTGT
Source organism: Drosophila nebulosa (assembly GCA_024703675.1). Lineage (NCBI taxonomy): Eukaryota > Metazoa > Arthropoda > Insecta > Diptera > Drosophilidae > Drosophila > Drosophila nebulosa. The sequence continues at coordinate 12,236 of JANFPS010000219.1, read as the reverse complement.
AGCGCCCCAAAAGGGCAAAGTTAATGAGTTTTCGGGTTTTAAAAATCACGATTTTCTAAAAAAGGGGTTTTAAAAAAATGAATTTTTCTAGGTTTGAATGACAAATGAAGGTAAGCTAAATGAGCTATTACCTAATACATTCATTGCGTTTTGTAATAGTCCGAAAAATTTGGAAAAGGGTTAGAGCAGGGCCCAAAGTTGAGAATTGTCCTGATCGATTTAAAATTTCCGGCAGATTAGTCAATTTTTATAATTCACTTTTTTCTCAAAAAAAGGGGTTCAAATGGGGTTTTAGGATTGAAGGGGACAAATAAGATTAATTAGTTGAGATTACTAACAAAACATTCATTGCTTTTTCTAATGCCCCAAAATTGGCAAAGTTAGAGAACGCAAAGTTGAGATTTTGTCCTGATCGTCAAAAAACTCTCCAAAATTTTTCAATTTTTAAAATGTTTTTTCAATTTTGAATGCCCAATAAAAGAAATTTCGGGTGAGCTAATAACAGAACATTCTTTGCCTTTTGTAATCGCCCCAAAAAATTGGGCCCAAAAAGTTAGAGCACGGAAAATTTGAGATTTTGTCTGACGATTAGTAAATCGATTAGTAACAGTATTTTCGCAGATTGTGATTTTTAAAATTCATGTTTTTTCTAAAAAAATGGGTTAAAAACCAACCCACCCGGGGCCCAAATGCCAAAAATATGATCAGGCCATTATTGTGGATGGCCGCAGGTGGATCTGCACCCGAAAGCTTTAAAAGGGCCCCCAGGGGCCTCCAGGCCCCTGGGGTTGCCAGCCAGGCATTTTGGGGGATTAGTTTTTCCCCAAGCGCCGGGGTTAAAACATCTTGCCCCAAAGGGTGTTTTTCGGGGAAAAAAAGAGAAACCCTTTTCCCTGGTTTTTTAAATCTTTATTTTTTTTTCTTATTACAAAAAAAAAAACCTCCGTTTTGTTTGACTTTTAACACACAATAATCTTTTTTATTCGGCGAAAAATGCCGTTCTCCCCTTTCATTTAAATTATGATAAAATGTATGTATGTATAAAATAGTATGTATATATTTTAAGTGTCATTAAGTATGTAGGAATATGTATTGTGTAAATATGTATGTACTTTATATATGAAGTGTTTTATATATGCATGTATGGATATTGTATGTGTGTAAATATGTTGCCCTTTTTGATGTTTTGTCCATGGGTTTTGTGTATTTAAAGATAAATTTGGGGGGGTTTGGTGACCGGGTAGGAATCCCCCCCCACTGGTTGAAGTGAGGGCCATAGCGGGGGTTTTTGAACGAAATTAGAAAGCGACTGGTGGTGGTTGAAAAAAAATTTGTTTCCTCTTCAAAGGTTTAAAAATATATTTTGCGTTTGATTGTTTCCCAGGTGGGGTTTGTCTATGCTAGGTTTAAGTCTATTTAACACCAACAAACCCCCTTTTTGGTTCCAAAATTTTTGGTTTGTTCTTTTCATTGATGTTTTCTTTAGATAATTTGTATCCCAGGGTTGGGGAAAAAAAAAAAGGTTAAAACCCTATATCTTTTATAAAAAAAATGTTTAGGTTTTTTAAGATATTTAGCTTGTCTTTGGGCCCAATGGATAATGAATAAATTTTATAGTTTTAAATTTCTAAAATTTGGGAAATTTTTATGAAAAATATTACTTATTTTTTTTAAAAATGTATCTATTTCAAGTAATTATAAAATTTCTTGCGAAAAATTTGGGTAAACATTTTTTTTTGCAAAAAATTTCTGTGATTTTGTCTTCTTTATTTAAAAAAAAAAAAAAAAAAAAAAATTTTGGGAAAATTTTTTAACCCCCCCCAAAAAAAAAAAATAATAATAAAGTTTTATTTAAAGGTTATACATAACATAAAATCTAATCCCAAAATTCTATTTAAATATTGAAAAACAGGGGTTTTGTTGTTTTCCGGGGTTTTAATTTCCCTTTAAAGGGATCTTATTTTTATAGTTTTTTTTTTTTTTTTTTTTAAATACTTATAATATTCTTTTTGTTATTACCCCCGGTTTGATGGTTTAATTTTTGAAAATCTTATAATTTTTTTATTATTAATTTTTCTTTGATGATTGACATTGTTTTTTCTTTGTTCATGCCCCCTTTTAAATTTTTCCCAAAATTTCCCTTTTCTTTTTTTTTTTTCCCTTTTTTTTTTGTAATAAGTTTTGTTGTTGTTTACAAATAATTGGGGTATGTAGTATAAAAATCGTATTTAAAAATTTTTTTGGTTGCTTTGTTTTTGTATTTTATTTTATATATATTTTATCCCCGGGTTTTTTTTTCCCTAAGGTTTTCTTTTTCAATCGTTTTTTTTTTGACTTGTAAATTTTTTTGTTTTTTCTTTGTAAAAAATGTGACCCCCTTATCTTCAGTGAAAAAGGGTTTGAAAAGCGGGGAAGTAAATTTTATTTTTTCTTTTTTTTTTGAATAGTCTGTCGGGTTTCCACTTCTGGTGGTTTTCCTTTCCCTTTTCTGTTTAGTTGAAAAAATTTCGTTTTTTTTTTTGATCAGATATTTTTTGAGCAATTTGGGTTATTTTTTTCTGAAAAAAGGGTCTAAGTCTTGTAAATATCGTGTTCTTTAGTTTTTTTTTTAATTTTGCTTTTGAAACATGTGGGTTGGGCCCCGAGAAAAATTTTAAAAGGGGTGTAAAAAATTAGTTGCAGAGGTATAGCATTGTTGTAAGTGATCAATGCTTCAGCGAGGATATCGTCATGTATTGTGGGAGTTTTTTCAGTTTTCCTCTTTTCCATTATTAGTCTGTAAATTTCTGTTAAAGACGAATGAAATCGTTCAACAGGGGCGGAAATTAAAAGACTGTAAAAAGAGTGACATGTCTGGTGATATTGTATTGAGTGCAAAAACAATGAAAAGTTTTCCCTGCAAAACTTGCACCTGGTCAAAAACAATCTTTTAGGTTTTCCCATGAGTGCACATAAATGTCTGATTTTTTTACTATATTTAGGCATCCCCGGGGTTTATAGTGTCCCCCCCCCCAGCAAAATTTTTGAAAATTGTTTTTATTTTTAAAAAATTTTGAGGGTTTAATGGTGTACAAATCGATAAAAATTATGTTAATGGGATTTTTGGAACCTCTTTTTCCCGATCAAGGGAACTTTTTGGGAGTCAAATCGTTTTTCGGGTTTGGCATAAGTCAAAAATTTTTATTTTTTTTTTAATTTTTTTTGCTTAATATGTGGAAAATATATTTGTTTTTTTAAAAATGGGCTAGGGGTTTCATAAATTCCCTGTGATTATTATAATAGTGATGGGCTCTAATTTTTTTTTCTTTTTTCACCCTGTGGGGTACGTTTTTCCCAAAAAAACTCTGTGATCTAACAAGTTTATAGAGTGACTTTTTAAAAAAAACTGTAAAAAAACCCTCTTGTCTATTTGAATATTGTGTGTGGAAAAAAAATTGCAAAGTTTTTTTTGGGTTTTTTAAAATATTTTTAAAAAATTCTAATTACGACTTTTTTTTTAAAAAAAGGGGTTTCTAATATAAGCGGCGAAGTTTTTTTTTAAAACGGGCTTTCGATTTTGATTAAAAAACTGGATCCTTTTTAAAGGGATAATTTGGATATTAAAATCTTTTAAGCATTTTTCCAAAAATTGCTAAAGTTGGAAATGTTCCCCAGGCCTAAAGTAGGGGTTTCCCTCACATGTTCGCCCGATGATTCTTGGTCTTTTAAGGTTGATTTTTTTTTTAAGGTTTTTTTTTTTTTTTGGTTTTTTTCGGGGCCTAAAGGGCCCAAAAACAATCACGTTTGGGGATTTTTTTTTGGGTTTTATAACTTCAAATCGTACTCAAAAATTGAGCTTCCATCTCCCCAATTTGGGAATTTTGGGTTCCTTAAAACTCATAAGCCATGTCGGGGGGCTTATGGTCAGTGAAAATTTTTAAATTTTTGCCCCAAAAAGTAAGGGCCCCCTAAAATTATTTAAATTGCCCAAATTAGGGGAAAAGCATCTTTTTTTTCAAACGGGGGGTAGTTCGCCTCGGGCCCGTTAGGTTCTGCTAGCGAATGAAACGGGTTTGCCCGATCCCAATTTTCCTTTGGGGATAAAACACCCCAAAAGCGACATTACGATCTGTAGCCCAGTATAAACGGTTTATCGAAATCAGGGTAATTTGGGATCGGGTCTTACAAAAAGGTTTTAAAAATTTTTTTCCCCAAAAAAGGTTTTGATAAACCTCGTCAACAGAAAACCTTTGATTTTCCCTTCTTTGTTTGGGTTAGGGTTTTTGTTTTTTTAGCAAAATCTTTAAAAACTTTCAAAAAAACCCCATGACCCCTAAGAATGATTTAATTTGTTTCGGGGAAGTAGGAAAAGGGGGGAAATTTCTTTATTGTCTAAACCCCTTTGGGGGGGGGTTTTACCCCTTCGGGGGTAACAATGGGACCCGATATTCGTTTCCCTTTTTTCCGGGAATTTTCGGGATTTTACCCGGTTGAAAATTTTAAATTTGAAATTTCAAAATTTTCTTGAAGATTTTTTTTTAAATTTTGGGATATGTTCCTGTAAGGATGGCGGGGAAAACAATGATTTCCCCCCCTTTTTTTTTTTAAAAATTTTGAAAGGCAAACGGGTTTCCCAAAAATAAGTCACCAAATAAGGTTTATTCCCCTTTTGAAAATTGCAGGGGAATTAGCGGGCCCAAAAGGGGCATTCGAAAAAACTCGAAATGTCCTCCCCCCCGCCAAAAATGCTTTTTTCTGGAGTCGTCCTTTTTGGCATCTCTATTTTGGGGGGGAACCAATTTTTAAATTTTTTAAAATGAAAAAATTTCCCCGGAATTTTCCCAAAATTTTTTTTTCAAACCTTTCTTTTTAATTTGGATTTTTGGCATAGGGTACTTGTTTTTTATGGTTTCTTTTTAGCTTTCAAAAATCTACAACAGACCCACTTTTTTTTTCCTGGGCTTTCGGTTTTTTTTTGGCAAAAAGCCAAACCGGTGCACTCCAAGGAGAGGGGATAGGTTTTTATTATTTATTACGAGAAATTTTTTTAAAAAATTTTTTTTTTTCCCCTTTTACCTCAATTCTTTCAGGGAACCCATACCTATAGGGTCTTGTATAAAACGGGGGTTTTAGTCAAAAAAAACTTATGTTTTACTTGGTTTTAAAGATAGTTGTTACTGTCATCAAAAAAATATCAGAAAATTCAAAACAAATGTCTTTTAATAATTTATTTCTTCTGATTTAATATGGGAGTTTAATTACTTTTTAAAATCAAATGAGCTTTAAAAACTGTTTCCTTACATTTGGAAAAACGATGTTTTCTTTATATGTGACCCTTTTGGGAAAATTTAAATTTTCTTGAAAATGGTTGGTCCAAAAAAATATACTTTTTTGTGGTCGGGGTAAATTTTTTTTCGGGCCCAATGAAGTTATTTTCTGCGAATATAATTTCCCTTTTTAAATAAAAAAAGGGCATTTTCCCGTGTAAATTTCCCGGGCAAAGAAAAAATGCCTTCTTTAAGGTTAACAGGGATCTTGATTAGTTTTCTGGTTGAATGCTCAATCTCTAGCTTTTCCCCTGTAAATTTCTTTTGTGAGTATTTGGGGGTTTTGCCCTTTGTGTGATCAACAGAAATTTTTTAAATCTACTTTTCTTTTAAGTTTTTTGTAAAACGACTCCTATAAGGCCAAACGAAAAATGAAAGGAATTTAAATAATAAAAATTTAGGGACCTTTTTTGGTTTAAAATTTATTTAAAAAATGTCTAGAAAATGCTGAAAAAAATGTGCATTTTGTTTTATAATTGTTTTATAATTTTGGGTCGGTTAGGTTTATATGTTGTTCCTTGGAAACCCAAATTTTAGGGTAAAAAAAAGAAAATGTAGGACCCCGTGTCGATCAAAAGGGTTTTAATTTTTTTTCCAAAGGGGGAAATTTAATTTGAAATATGGGAAAACGAGCCATGTGTGTGCTTGGTTTTGTAGCCCGCTTGGATGTTGAGGTCCCTACTGAAAAATTTTTTTTATCATTAATGTTGTGCAAAATCATCTCTTTTTTTTTTTTTGATTTCTGTTGTTTGTGGGATTTTTCCCCGAATGGTTAGAGGGAAATTGGGAAATTTTTAGTTTTGGGGACTATAGGGTTTCCCAATTTTTTTGTCTTGTCGGTTTACTTTGTTGCTCATTGTTTACTTTTTTTTTTTTTTAAAAGGTTTTGATTGTTGTCCCGTAAATTTTTTTTTTTTTTTTTTTTTTCCCTCTTGGACCCCAAATTTTTCTCCCTTTTTTTTGGGGGGGAAACGATTCCGAATTTGACCATTATACGTGTTCTTTCAAAACTCTGATTTATTGCCTAAACTTCTCTTTGACTGATAAAAATTTCCTTTTTCCCCAATTTCTATTTCTAGCCTTTTACCCATATCCGGGGGGTCTCTGCCCGAAATATTGAACCTAAAGGGGCCACGAAGTCCCTTCAGAAAAGGGGTTAGACATTGGGTTTTAAAAAACAATTCTTCTTTGTTTGTATGATAGTTTGGGTTGGTATCCTTTTGGGCAATGATGTTAAATAGAGCTCTTTTAATATTTTTGATTTTTTGTATAATATCTCTCCGGATGGGGTTTTCAGGGTTTAAATTCCATTCGGCTATTAGATTAAATCGGTTCTTTTATCGGGCAAAGTGTTTAATTAAGGGATCTTTAATTTTATTCCCCAAATTTAAATCGACATTTTTTGATACAAGACTTCATGAGCTTTACCTGAATTTTTTTCCCGATTGCTCTCAAAAAAAATGACCCCTGCGGGGTCTGAAACTGCTCCTTTTAAAAAGCATTTAAAAAAAATCCTAACTTTGGTTTAAAGAATTTTTTTAGTCCCTCTTATTTCCTTTTATACAGGCATTTGACTTTAATCAATTGTAATAAACGGATATCTTAAAACCCCCCAAGGCTCCTGTGTTTGGGGGGCCCGGGGGTTGGGGTGGAGGCATCTCTTGATCTAAAGGCATTTATAATTCAAAAAATCATTGGTTTAAATTTGAAAAACTTTTTTTTTTGAATTTTTTTTGTTATATCTAGTCTCTTAGATCGCGTTTTTACTTTTTAAAATAAACGTAGATTAATAATCTTTCTTACTTATGTTTTATTGTAATCGTGTTGTGTAAGCAAGGGTCCTTTTTTCTTTTTTTTTTTTTTTAAAAAGTTGACCCCACGAATTTTTTCCCTCCGTGTGGCAAGCGATGAAATGATGGTTTAAATAGTTTTGTTTTATTTCGCGGGTTTTGCTGAAACTAACTGAGATTGTTGCTCGTTGCAGTAGTCCCAAATCTTTTTTTTTGGGAACTGTTTACTCACGGGAAATTTTTTCTCTCCGTGTGGAAAACGATTTAAATGATGGGTTTTAAAATTTTTTGTTTTATTTCGCGGTTGTGCTGAAGCTAGCGAGATTTGGCTCAATTTCAGTAAATCCCAACTAAGGGCGGCCCGTCATCAGCCGTGAAATTTTAAACCCGATTTAAACCTTGTTAAAAAAAAATTTTTTATTTTTTTTTGAATAGAAAGCTTTATTGATTCAAAATCTTTATTGTTTTTTCAAAATTGATATATAGTTTTTTTGTTTTTTTTTTTTTTTTATATTTTTTTATTTTTTTTTTTTTCCTTTTTTTTGTTTTTTGGGTTTTTTTTTTATTTGCTTGTCCAATACAGCAGGTTCCCGGGTTTCGCATACACACAAAATTGGGGCACATATAAACCCTCTTTGCGCAAAAGGGAAAACGAGAAAAAAAAAAAAATTGTACAACCAAAATTAGGTTGGTTCCCTTTTTTTTTTTTTTTTAGTATGAAAAAAACCCGAGGCTTTGGTTTTTCCCCCTTTTTCTTTGGGGGGGTCCCTTGGGGAAAAAAAAAAAGTTGGGAAAGTTATTTCCCATTTTTTTAGTAGTGTTTTTTGGGTTTTTAGTTTTACATATTTTATTTCAATCAATTTTGTTGTTGGTTTCTTTTTTTTTTATGTATCGTTTAGCTATTTGTTCTCCTTTTTTTTTTTGAGTATGAAAACCCGAGGTGGTTTGCCCCCCCCTTTCTTTTGGGGGTCCTTGGGAATCCAAAGTTGGGGAAAGTTTTACTTTTTTTTATTTGTAGTGTTTTTTTTATAGGTTTTTTCATATTTTATTTTAATCATTTTGTTTTTTGGTTTCTTTTTTTATATCTATATAAAATATATAATGCATCTTACCCCTTTTACTTTCGGGAATATTGTTGGGGCCCTTTGCTCGTTTCAGTTGACAAAATTTAAGCAATCGAATTTTACAGCGTGTTTTTAATTTGCACACACTTTTACTTTTTTTCTTTCTTTTTTTTTATTTTTTTTTTTTTTAAGATCGGGTGTTGCTTCCAAGGCGGGAAAATTTAAAAAAACCCCCTGCCCCAAAAGGTTTGGAAAAATACAAAACCCAAATCCCAAAAATTTTCGACGCCAACCCTCCCAAAAAATTTTGACTGTCCGACATCGCTGTGTTTTGTTCTAACGGAAACGTTTAAAACCCCCAAAAAAAGTGCGACTCGCCACGTGGGGCAGACGAAAAAGGGTGAGAAATAGAGGGCGCTTGTTTTTGCGAAGCAACTTTGTAACCCTTACGGCATCTCTTTAAATCTGACGAGGGAAAGCAAAATCGCCAAAAGTAGCAAAAAGACAAGGGGCCTGTTACGCAGCTTTTACCCATATAAAGTTTTGTTGTGCTTAACGGGGAAATTTCTTTCATTCGGGGAGGAACAAATACACCCGAAGCAAAAAAATTTTAAAAAGGGATGAAAAATTTTTAAAATTTGAGGGGAAAACTGAAAAGGGAACACCAACATCCTATTTATGGAGTGCATAGTACACATTGGCATTTAACATATGTAGGGATATGTAGTACCCACCTCCCTATGTAAAATGTTTTGTTTTCTTTTTCGCTCTTTTCCCATACAGTTGGTTCAATCGCCCAAAAAGCATGGTTTAGCACACTTTCCCAAAACCCAGCACGATTTGGGAACAATTTTTGCATTATTATAAAAATTTTTATTTATTTTTTTTTTTTTTTTTTTGATACTTAGATATTTTACTGAGCGTATTCCTTCCCGGGGGACTTTTTCCCGTCCCCGAAATCGTTAAGCTGCGCCAGTTTAAAATCTTGGCCCAAATCGTGTTCGAGGAAAAAAAAAGTAACCTTCCCGTGTTTATTTTCTCTTAAATATTTTTCTTTATTTCAAAATTAAAAACCCCCGTTTGTTTGACGTTTTAAACACCCCAATAATCAATTTTTTTTCGGCGACCCAAAGCCGTTCTCTCCTTTAGTTAATTATGTATATATGTATGTTTTGTATATATGTATGTAGTAAAATATGGAAGGGGATATATGTATTATGGATATATTTAGGTGTGTAAATAGTATGTTAAAGTATATAAGGGAAATGTCTATAATGTATGTATGGATAATGTATTTTGTGTAAATAGTAAGGGGGCCCATAAATGTAAAAGGTGTTTTTGGTTCCCTTTTTGATGTGTTTCCATGGGGTTTTTTTTAGTTTAAAATGAAAATTTGTTTGGGGTGGTGACCGGGGGAGGTAACTCCCGTGTGTGGTAGGAGACCCCCCTATAACCTACGAGGGATACTACCCCACACCGACGTTGGAGCTGCCATTTTCTTTCCGTTTTTCTTCGGTGGCCCAAAAAGGGTTTTTAGCCCCTTTGACCAAGGTTGAAGGCATTTTTTTGGAGCACAGTTTTTTTATGGACCTTTTCCCAAATTTACTGTCCCAAGCGCCGGAAGGGGTCGGAGCCATACAAACCTAGGAACTCCAGAAACGATAAATACTTTGGAGATTCGTTACATGATGCCCACAGCAAATTTCTCTGTACAAAAAGTGGAAATACAAGGGAATTGAGCAGATTATGGCTGAAATTTTGACTGATTACAATATTCATCAAGTAGTGCCAAAAGAACTGTTCCTCGAAGCTCGCCTGCCCCGAGAAATCAACCGCAACCAATTGATGTGCTTCTAAAGCAAAACATTTGAGAATTCCTGGTGTGTTCTGCGTGATCGAAACCACCTGTGCCGTCAGCCAACGGTCACCCACAAAAAAAATAAGAGAAAATAAAGACAGCAAGCATCGGCATCGTCTGGCGCATCAAGCCAGGACCAAGGACTGGTGAACCGGACCAGCGTTACAAGCACGACACCAAAAACCCTACCCCCCACTCTTCCCAAAACCAAACCACATTTACCACCTTCGGACCAACCCACACCCCAAAAACAAACCTCAAAACCCAACACTGTCTCCAACCCAACAGACCTTTTCCCGCAACGAAATTATTTTCAACTATACACTGCGTTGCACATTTTTTTTTAATGCATTGCCACGCATATTTATTTTTATATAATTATACAAAACTTATGTACAATTGAGCGGGAATCCTATCGCCGATACAGTAGGCCTGTAAAAGCTATACGAAACATGTCCCCAAAATTGCAAAGTTAGAGCACGCAATGTCCTGATCGATCTTAATTTGCCAGATTAATCAATTTTAAAAAATCACGATTTTGTCAAAAGTGTTCAAAATGAGTTTCTAGTTTGTTGACAAATTAAAATAATCTGGATGAGATTACTTAAACTAATATATTCATTGCTTTTGTAGGTCGTCCCAAAATTGCAAGTTAAAGCAAGGCAAAATTGAGATATTGTCCTGATCGATCTTAAATGTGCCAGATTAGTCAATTTTTACAAATTCACAATTTTGTCAAAAAAAGTGGAGTTCAAAACGAGTTTTCTAGGTTGTATGACAAATAAAAGTAATCTGGATGAGGCTTCTAACTATTATATATTCATTGCTTTTGTACTCGTCCCAAAATTGGCAAAGTTAAAGCACGGCAAAATTGAGATATTCTCCTGATCGATCTGAAATTCGCCAGATTAGTCAATTTTTACAAATACACGATTTTCTCGAAAAGTGAGTTCAAAATGATTTTTCTAGGTTTTAAAAATTCACGATTTTCTGGAAAAATGGGTTCAAAATGAGTTTTCTAGGTTTGAATGACAAATGAAGGTAAGCTGGATGAGCTACTACCTAAAACATTCATTGCTTTTTGTAGTCGTCCCAAAATTGGCAAAGCTAGAGCACGGCAAAGTTGAGATTTTGTCCTGATCGATCTTAAATTCGCCAGATTAGTCAATTTTTACATATTCACGATTTTCTAGAAAAGTGGGTTCAAAATGAGTTTTCTAGGTTTGTATGACAAATAAAAGTAGACCCCGACAAAACTTCAAATTTGCCAATTTTGGGACGATTCGAAAAAGCAATGAATGTATCAGTTAGTAGGTCATCCAGTTTACTTTCATTTATTATTCAAACTTAAGGAATTCATTCGGAATCACATTCGAGAAGAAAATGTGGAATTTTTTAATATTTATTAATCTGCCGAACTTAAGAACGACCCCGACAAAACTTGAACTTTGACAATTTAGGGACGATTCGAAAAAGCAATGAATAAATCAGATAATAGCTCATTCAGTTTACTTTCATTATTATTTCAAACCTTAAGAAATTCATTTCGGAACCATTTTCGAGAAAATCGTGATTTGTAAAAATTAAACTAAACTGGTCGAACTTAAGATCGACCCCGACAAACTTATCAAACTTTGACAATTTGGACGATTCGAAAAGCAATGATGTATCCAGTAATCAGCTCATCAGTTACTTCATTTATTATTCATAACGTAGCAAATCAATTTCGGACCTCACATTTCGAGAAAATCGGATTTGATAAATTAACTAAACTGGGAACTTAGATCGACCCCGACAAAACTTCAAAAGTGCCAATTAAGGGACGATTGAAAAAGCACTATATCAGTTAGCAGATTCATCAGATTACTTTCATTTGGCAATTAAACCTAAGAAATTCACATCGGACCCACTTTTCGAGACAACTGTGAATTTGTAAAAATTAACTAAACTGCCGAACTTAAGAACGACCCCGACAAACTAAACTTTGGACAATTAGGGGACGATTCGAAAAAGCAATGAAAAAATCAGATAATAGCTCATTCAGTTTACTTTCATTTATTATTCAAACTTAAGAAATTCATTTCGGACCCACTTTTCGAGAAAATCGTGAATTTGTAAAAATTAACTAAACTGGCGAACTTAAGATCGACCCCGACAAAACTTCAACTTTGCCAATTTTGGGACGATTCGAAAAAGCAATGAATGTATCAGTTTTAAT
>JANFPS010000218.1:0-25255 GCA_024703675.1 Drosophila nebulosa | reverse complement strand
TTTTTTGTGTTGTTTTGTGTTTTGTTTGGGTTTGGGGATGATGGGGTGATTTGTTTTGTTTTTGGTGGATGTGTTTTTTTGTTTTTGTTGTTGGTTGGTTTTGTTGTGTTTGATGGTTTTGTTTGGTGTTTGTTTTTTTGTGTTGTTGTGTGTTTGTTGTGTTGTGTGTTTTTTTTTTGTGTTGTGTTTTTTGTTTTTGGTGTGTGTGTTGTGTGATGTGGTTGTTTTGTGATTGTGGGTTTTTGTTTGTGTGGTTTGGGTTTGTTTTTTGTTTTTTTTTGATTTTTTGTTTGGTGTGGTGTTGTTGTGTTGTGGTGTTTTGGGTTTGTTGTTTGTTTTTTTTTTTTTTTGATTGTTGTTTGGGGGTTTTTTGTGTTTGTTTTTGTTGTTTGTGTTTTTTTGTGTGTGTTGTTTGTGTGTTTTTTTTGGGATTTTGGGTTTTTTGGGTGTTTGTTTTTTTTTTGGGTTTTGTGGGGGTGTGTGTTTGGGGTGTGTTGGGGTTTGGTTGTTGTTTTTTTGTTGTTTTTGTGATTTGTGTTGTTGTTTTTGTTTGTTTTTGTGTGTGTTGTTATGGTTTTTTTGTTTTTGTGTTGTTTTTGTGTGTTTGGGGTTTTTTGTGGTTTGTTGTTGGGGTTTTGTTTTTTTTGTTGGTTTTGTTGTGTTTGTTTTGGTGTTTGTTTTGGTTTGTTGTTTTGTTGGGTTTTGTTGTTTGGGGTTTTGTTTTTGATTTTTTGTTTGGTTGTGGTGTGTGTGTTTTGTTGTTGTTTGTGGTTTGTTGTTTTGTTTGTTTTTTTTTTGGGTTTTGTTGTTTTGTTTGTGGTTTTGGTTTTTGGGTGTTGTTTGTTTTGTTTTGTGGTTTGTTGTGTTGTGATTGTTTTTTGGGGTTTGTGTGTTTGGTGTTTTTTTGTGTGTTTTTGGGTTGTGATGTTGTGTGTTTTTTTATGTTTGTGTTGTTGTTTTTTAGTGTTTGTGGTGTTTGTTTTTTTTGTTTTTTTTGGTGGATTGTTGTGTTTTGATTTGTTGTTTTTGTTGTTTTTTTTTTTGTGTTTTTGGGTTGTTGATTTTTTTTGTGTGTTGTGGTGGGTGTTTTGTGGTTTTTTTTGTTTTGTTTTTTGTGTTGTTGTTGTGTTTTGTGTTTTTTTGTTTGTGTTGTTTGTGTGATTTTGTTTTTGGGGTTGATTTTTTTTTTGGTGGTGTTTTTGGTTGTTGTGTGTTTGTGGTGTTTGTGTTGGTTTGTTTTTGTGTGTTTTTGGGATTTTTGATTTGTGTTTTTTTGTGTTTTTTGTTGTTTGTTTGTGTGTTGTGGTTTTTGTGTTGTTTGTGTTGTTTTGTTTTGTTTTTGGGGTTTTGTTGTTGTTTGTGTGTGTTTTTGTTTTTGTGTTGTGTTTGGAGTTTTGGGGTTGTTGTGTTGTGTGTGTTTGTGTGTTTGTGTTTTTGTTTTGTGTGTTGGTTGTGTTTGTGGTTTTTGTTTTTTGGGTTTTTGTTGTTTTTTTTTTTGTTTTTTGTGTTGTGTTTTGGGTTGTTTGTTGTTTTGGTGTGTGTTTTGAAAGTGTGTTTTGTTGTGTGTTTTTGTTTTGGTGTTTTTGTTGTGTTTGTTTTTTTGTTTTTTTTTTTTGGGGGTGTGTTGGGTGATTTTTGGTTTTTTTTGGAATTTTTTATTGGTTTTTGTGTTGATTGTTGTTGGGTGTTGTTTGTTTTTTGTGTTTGTTTTTGGTTTGTTTTTGTGGTTTTGTGGTTGGGGTTTTGATGATTTGTTTTGTTGTGTGTTTGTTGTGTGTGTGATTGTGTTTTTTGTTTGGGTTTGTTTTTGGTTGTTTGTTTTGTTTTTTTGTGGAGGGGTGTTGTTGGGGGTGTTGATTTTTTTGTGGTTGTGTTTTGTTTGTGTGTGTTTTGTTTTTGTGTGTTGGTTTTTTGGTTTTTGTTTGGATTTTTTTTTTGTTTGTTTTTTTTGTTTTTTTTTGGGTTTTGTTTTGTGTGATTTTGTTGTTGTGGTGGTTGTTTGTGTGTTTTTTGGTTGGTTTGTGTTTTGGTGTGTGTTTTGTGTGTTTATGTTTTTGGGTTTGGGGGGTGGTTTTGGGTTGTGTTTTTTTTTTGTGTTGTGGGGGTTTGTTTTTTGTTTTGTTTGTGTAAATGATTTTTTTTGGTGTTGTTGTGTTGTGTGTTTTTTGGGGTGTTTGGTTTGTGGGGTTTGTGTGTTGGGTTGTGTGTTGTTTGTTTTTTGTGTTGTTGTTTGATTGGGGGTGTTGTTTTTTTGTTGTGGTGTGGTTGTTTTTTTTGTGTTTTGTTTTTTTGTGGTTGTTGTTTTGTTTTGTGTGTGTTTTGTTTTGGGTTGTGTTTTGTTGGTGTTTTGTGTTGTTTTGTGTTTGTGTTTTGTTTTTTTGTGGGTTTGTTTTTGTTGTGTTTGTTTGTGTGTTTTTTTGTGTTTTTTTGTTTGGTTTTGGGGGGGTGTTTTTTTTGTGGTTGTTTGATTGTGTTGTTTTTTGTTGGTTTTTTTGTGTTGTTTTGGGGTTTTTTTTTTGGTTTGTGTTTTGTTGTTTGTGTGTGTGGTGTTTTGGGTGGTTTTTTTGTGTTTTTTTGTTGGGGTTTTTGTGTGTTGGTGTTTTGTTTTTTGTGGGGTGTGTTGTTTTGTGTTTTTTTTGGTGTGTTTTTTTGGTTTTGGTTTTTTTTTGTTGTGTGTTTGTGTTTTTTGTTTTTTGGTGTTGTTTGTTTTTTTTGGTTTTTTGGGTTTTTTTGTGATTTTGTGTGTGATGTGTTTTGTGGGTTGGTTGATGTTGTTTGTTGTTTTGTTGTTTTTTTTGGTTATGTTTTGTTTTTGGTTGGGATTTGGTTGTTTTGTTGTTGTGTTTTTTTGGTTGTGGTTTGTTTTTTTTTGTTGTGTTTGTGTGTTTTGTGGTTTTGTTTGGGGTTTTGTGTTGTTTTTTTTTGTTGTTTTTTTGTGTGTGTTTGTGGGGTTTGTTTTTGGTTTTGTTTTTGGTTTGTTGGGGTTGTATTTTGTTGGGGGGTTGGTGTGTTGGATTGTTTTTTTTTTGTTGTGTTTTTGTTTTGTGTTTTTGGTGTGGTGGTTTTTTTTTGTGTGTTGTTTGGGGTTGGGTTTTTGTTTGGGGTTTTTTTGTGTTTTTTTGGGTGTGTTTTTTGGTGGGTTGGTGGGTTGTTTGTTTTGTTTGTGTTTGTTGTTTTTGGGGTTTTGGTTTTTTGATTTTGTGTTTTTGGTTTTTTGTTGGTTGTTTTGATTTTTGTTTTGTTTTGGTGTGTTTTTTGTTGTTTGGTTTGGGTTTGGGGGTTGTTGATGTGATTGTTGTTTTTTGTTGTTGATTGTTTTTTGTTTTTGTGTTTGTTTTTTGTTGTTTTGTTGTTGTTGTGTGTGTGGTGTGTTGTTTGTGTGTTGTTGTTTTTGTTATGTTTTTGTTTTTGGTGGTTTTGTGTTGTTTTTTTTTTTGGGGGGTTGTTTTTTTGGGGGGTTTTGGGATTTTTTTGTGTGTTGTTTTGTGTGTTTGTTTGTGGGGTGTTGTGTTGTTTTTGTTATTTTTTGGTTTTTTGTTTTTGTGTTGTGGTTTTTGGTTTTTGTGTTGTGGTTGTTTTGGGGGTGTGGTGTTTTGTTGTGTTTGTGTTTTTTTTGGGGGTTTTTTTGTTTGTGGATGTTGTTTGTTGTTTTGGATTTTTGTTTTTTTTGGGTTTGGGGGGTTGTGTTTTTTTTTTTTGGGTTTTTGTGTTGGTGGTGGTTTTTGTTTTTTTGTGTGTTTTGTGTTTTGGTGATTTTTTTGTGTGTTGGGTTGTTTTTGTTTTTTGTTTTTTTGTTTGTGTGTTTGGGGTTGTTTTTTGTTTGTGTTTTTTTGATTTTTTTGTTTTGTGTGTGTGTTGTTGTGTGGTATTTTTTTGTTTTGTGTTGTTGTTGTTGTTGTTTTTTTTTGGTTTGGGTTTGGGGTTTTTTTTTTGTGTGGATTTGTTGTGTTTGGTTGGTTTTTTTGTGATGTTTGTTTGTTTTTTGTTTGTTGTTGTTTGTTTTTTGTTTTTTTGTTTTTGTGAGGGTTGTGTTTTTGTTTTTGGTTTGTGTTGTTGTGGTGGTGTGTTTTGTGTTTTGGTGTGTTTGGTTTTGTTTTGTTGTTTTTTTATGTTGTTTGTTGTTTGTGTTGTTTTGTGTTTTGTGGTGATTGTTGTGGTTTTGTGTTTTTGGGAGTTTTTGTTGTTTTTTTTGGGGTTTTTTGGGTTTTTGTTGGTTTGTGTGTGTTTTTTTGTTTTTTGTTTTGGGGTTTGGGGTGGGTTTGTTTGGGGTTTGAGTGTTTTTTTTTGGTGGTTGTTTGGTGTTGTGTGTGTGTGTTTTGGGGTTTTTTTGTTGTTTTGTTGGTTTTTGATTTGGGGGTTTGTTTTGGTGGGGTGTTGTTGTTTTGGGGTGTGTGTTTTGGGGTTTTATGTTTTGTGTGGTTTTGTTTTTTTGGTTGTGTTGTTTTGGGTGTTTGTTTTTTTTGTTTTGTTGGGGGTTTTTTTGTGGGTTGGTGTTTGTTTTTTTGGGTTGTTGTTTTTGATTTGTGGTTTTGTTTTTGTTGTTGTTTTGTGTTTGTTGGGTTTGGGTGTTTTTTGTGTGTGATTTGTTTATTGTTTTGGTTGTGGGGTTTGTTTGGTGTGGTTTTTTTTGTTTTTGGTGTGTCTTGAATTGTTTTTTTTTTTTTTGTGTTGTTGTGTTTGTGTTTGTGATTTGTTGTGTTTTTTTTTTTTGGTTTGTTTTTTTGGGTTTTTGTTTTTGTTGTGTTGTGTGTTTTGATTTGTTTTGATTGTTTGTGTTTTTTTTTGGTTTTGTTTTGGTGGTTTTTTGTGTTTTGATTTTATTTGTTTTTTTTTTTTTTTTTTGGTTTTTTTGGTTGTTGTTTTTGTTTTTTTTTTTTGGTTTTTTTTGTTTTTTGATTTGTTTTTGTTTTGTGGTTTTGTGATGTTTGGTGTTTTGTTATTTGGGTTTTTTGTTTTTTGTTGTTGTTTTGTTGTGTTGGGGTTTTGTTGGTTTTGTGTGTGGGTGTTGTTGGGGTTTTGTTGTTTTGGGGGTTTTTTGGGTTTGTTTGGGTGTGTTTTGTTGTGTTTTGTTTTTTGGTTTTGTTGTTTTTATTGTTTGTTGTTAATTTTTGTTGGGTGGTGTGTTTTTTTTGTTTTGTGTGTTTGTTTGTTTGTTGTTGTTTGTGTGTTTTGTGTGGTGATTTTGTTTTGTGTTTTTGGGTTTGTGTTGGTTTTGTTTTTTTTTTTGGGTTGTTGATGTGTTTTTTTTTTTGTTGGTTTTTTTTTTGTGTGTGTGTTTTGAGGGTTGTTTTGTTTTTGGGTTGGGTTGTTTGATTGTTTTGTGTTTGGGTTTTGTTTTGGGTTTTTTGTTTGTGTGTTGTTTTTTTTTTTGTTTTTTTGTGGTTGTTGTTTTTTTTGTTTTGTTTGAGTGGTTTTTGTGTGTTGTTTATGTTTTGTGTTTTTTTGGGGAATTTTTGTTGTTGTTTTGTTTTTTTGATTGGGTTTTGTGTTGTTGGTTTTGTGATGTTTTTTTGGGGGGTTGGGGGTTTTTGGTTTTTTTTGTGTGTGGTTGGGTGGGTTTTGGGATGGTTTTTTGGGTTTTGATGGGTTTTTGTTTTTGTGTTGTGTTTGATGTTGGGGTGTGTTTTTTTGGGGTTTTTTGGTTGTGTGTGTTTTGTTTGTGTGTTTGGGTTTTTGTTTTGGGTTTTTTTTTTTTGTTTTTTGTTTGTTGATTTTTTTTTGTTTTTTGTTGATTTTTGTGTTTTGGTTTTTTTTGTTGTTGTGTTGTGTGTGTGTTTTGTTTTTTGTTTTTTGAGGTGTTGTGTTGTTTTTTGTTGTTTTGTTGGGTTTTGATGTTTTGGTTGTGTTTGTTTTTGATTTGGGGTTTTTTGTGGTTTTGGTGGTTTTTGTTGTTGTGTGTTGTTGTTTTTTGTTTTGTTGGTTGTTGTTTTTTTTTGTTTGTTGTGGATTTTTTGTTTGTTGTGGTTTTTTTTGTGGGGTGAGTTTTGTGTTGTTGTGTGTTTTTGTGTTGTTGGGGGGGTTTTTGTGTGATTTGGTGTTTTTTTTTGTGGTTTGTTTTGGGGTTTTGTTTTGGTTGTTTTTTTTTGTTTGTGTTTGTGTTTTTTTTTTTTTTGTTGTTTGTTTTTTTGTTGTTTTGTGTTGTGGTGTGTTTTGTTTTTTTGGTGTGTTTGTGTTTTGTTGTGTGTGTTTTTTTTTTTGTGGGGGGGGTTTTTTTTTTTGGGTTGTGTTGTGATTTTTGTGTGTTGTTTTTTTGGGGTGTTGTGTGTGTTTTTGGTGGTTTTTTTTTGGTTGTTGTTTTTTGGGTTTGGTGTTTTTTTTGATTTTTTTTGTTTGTTTGGGGGAGGTTTTTTTGTTTGTTTGTTTGTTGTTGTTTGTTTGGGTTGGTGTGTGGGTTTTTTTTGTGTTTTGATGTGGTTGGTTTTTTTGTTTGTTTTGTGTTTTGTGTTGTGGTTTTTGGGTTTTTGGGGTTGTTTGTTGTTTTGTGGTTTTGTTTTGTGTTTTTGTGGGGTTTGGGGTTTGTTGTTTTTGTGGGTTTGGGGTTTGTTGTTTGTTGTGTTTTGTTTTTTTTTTGTTTTTTGGTTTTTGTTGGATTTTTGTTTGTTTGGGTTGTGTTTGTTTGTGGTTTGGGGTGGTTTTGTGTGGGTGTTTTGTTGTGTTGGTTTTTTGTTTTGTTTTGTGTTTTTTTTGTTTGTTGTGTTGTTTGTTTTTGGGGGTTTTTTTTTGGGTTTTTTGTTGTTGTTGTTTTTTTTGATTTGTGTTTTTTGTGGGGGTTTTTGTGGGGTTTTGGGGGTTGTTTGTTGTTTGTGTTTTGTTTTTTTTTTTTTGTTTTTTTGGGTTTGTTTTGTTTGTTGTTTTGTTTTTGGGGTTTGTGTTTGTTTTGGTGTGTTTTTTTTTTGGGTGTGTTTTTTTTTTGTGGTTTTTTGGTTTTGTTTTTGTTTTGTTATTTTGGTTTGTGTGATGTTTTGTTTTGGGGTTTTTTTGTGTGTTTGGTGTTGTGTGTGTTTTTTGTTTGTTGTTTTTTTTTTATGTTTTGTTGTTTGTTGTGGTTTGTTTGTTTGTGTGGTGGGGGTTTGTTGGGGTTGTGTTGTTGTTGGGTGTGTTTTGGGTTTTGTGTGTGGGGTTTGTTGTTTTGTTTGTTGTTTGTTTTGTTTTGTGTTTGTTTTTTTTTGGTGTTTTTTTTGTTGGGGGTTTTGTTTTTGGATTTTTTTGTTGTTTGGGGTTGTTTTTGTTTTTATTTTGTGGGGTTTTTTTTGTTGGTTTTTTTGTTGTTTGTTGTTTTTTTTGTGTTTTTTTTGGGTTTTTTTGTTTGTTTTTTGTTTGTGTTTGTTGGTTTGTGTGTTTTTTTGGGGGTTTTTTTGGTGTTTGGTGGTTTTTTGGGTTGTGTTTTTTTGTTTTTTTGTTGTTTTTTGGGGTTTTGTTTTTTGTTTTTGTTTGTTTGTGTTGTGTTTGTTTTGTTTTTTTTTGTTTTGTGGTGTGTTTTGGTGTGTTGTGTTTTTGGTGTTTGTGTTGTTTTTGGGGTTTGTTGTTGTTGTGTGTGGGTTTGGTTGTTGTGTGTTTTTTGTGTTTGTTTTTGTTGTTGTTTGGGTTGTTTTTTTTGTTTGTTGGGTTTTTTGTTTTTTGTGTTTTGGTTTTTGTGTGTGTGGTTTGTGTTGTTTTTGTTTTTTTTGTGTTTTTGGGGGTTGTTTTTTTGTGTGTTGGTTTTTTTTGTTGTTTTTTTTGTGTTGTTTTTGTTTTGTTTTTTGGGTGTTTTGTGTGTTTGGTTGTTTTTGTTTTTTTTTGGGAGTTGTTTTTTTTGGGTTTTTTGTGTGGTTTTGTTGTTGATGGGGTTTTGATCGTTGTTTTTGGTTTTGTTTTTGTGTTGTGTGTTTTTTGTTTTGTTTTTTTTGTGTGGGTTTGTTTTTGTTGTTGTTTTTTTGTGTTGTGTTTGGTTTTGTTTGTTTTTTTGGGGTTGTTGGGGTTTGTTTGTTGTTTGTGTGTGTGTTTTTGTGTTGTGTTTTGTTTGTTTGGGGTGTGTTTGTTTTGTTTTTTTTTTGTTGTGTGGTTTTTGTTGTTTTTTGGTGTTTTTTGTGTTTTTTTGTTGTTTTTTTTGTTTGTTTTTTGTTTTTTTTTGTGTTGTTTTGTTGGTTGTGTGTTTTTGTTGTTGTGTGTGTTGTGTTTTTTTGGGTGGGTTTGTTGGTTGTGTGTTGTGTTTATGGTGTTTTTTTTTTGTTGTGGGGTTTTTTTTGTGTTTTTTGTTTGTTGTTTTGTTGTTTTTTTTTTGTTGTTGTTGTTGGTTTTTGGTTGTTGTGTTGTTTTTGTTTTTGTTTTTGGTTGTGTGTGTTTTTTGTTGAGTTTGTTTTTTGTTTGTGTTTTTTTTGGGTTTGATTTTTTGGTTTTTGTTTGAGTTTGTTGTGTTGAGTGTTTTGTTGTTTTTTTTTGTTGTGGGGGGTTGTGTGTTTTGTTTTTGTTTTTGTTTGATTTGGGGGTGTTGGTTGTTTGGTGGTTTGTTTTGGTGTTTTGGTTTTTGTGTTTGTGTTGTGGGTGATTTTTGTGGGGGAAATTGGGTTTTGGTGTGATTTTTTTTGTGTGTTTTAGTTGTGTTTTTTGTTGGTTGTGTTGGTTTTTGTGAGTGGTTGTTTTTTGTTGGTGTGTTTTTTGGGGTGTTTTTATTTTTGATGTGTTTGGGTGTGTTGGGGGTTGTTTTGTTTTTTTTTTGTTGATTTTTTTGTGTTTGTTGTTTTTGTTTTTTTTGTTTGTGTTGGGTGTGTGTGTTGTTGTGTTTTTGGTGTGTTTTGATGGAGTTGTGTGTTTTGTGTTGTTTTTTTTTGTTTGGTGGTGTTGGTGTGTTGTTTTTTGTTGTTTTTGTGTGTGTGTTTTTGGTTGGTTTGTTTGTTGTTTTTGTGTGTGTGTTTTTTGTGTTATTTGTTGTATGTGTTTTTGTGTTTTTTTTGTTTTTTGTTGGGTGTTGTGTGTTTTTTTGTTGTTGTTTGGGGGTGGTTTGTGTGTTTTTGTTGTGTTTTTTGTTTGTGTGTGTTTGGGATTGTTGTTTTTGGGTTTTGTTGTTTGATTTTTGTTTTTGTTGTGTTGTTGTGTGTGTTTTTGATTTTTTGATGGGGTTGTGTGTTTGTTTTTGATTTGTTTTTTTTTTTGTGGTGTGTGTTTTGTTTTGGTTGGTTGTGTTTTTGGTGGGGTTTTGATGTTTTGTTTGTTTTTGTTTTTTGTTTTTTTTTTGTTGGTTTTTATTGTGTGTTTTGTTTGTTTTGTGTGTGTGTTTGGTGTTTTTGTTTTTGTGGGTGTTTGTTTTTTTGTGTGTTTGGGTGTTTTTTGTTATTTTGGTGGAAAGTTGGGGGTTTGGTGTTTTTTGTTGTTTTGTGTTTGGTTGTGTTTGTTTTGGGTGTTGGGTTTGTTGTGGAAATTTGTTGTGTTTTTGTGTGTGTGTTTTGGTGTGTTTGTGTTTTGTTTTTGGTGGGGGGTTTTTGTGGGGGGGTTTTTTTTGTGAGTTTGGAGTGGTTTTTTGTGTTGTTTTTTTGGGTGTTGTTGTTTTTTTGTTGTTTGTTTGTTTGGGGTTGTTGGTGTTTTTTTTTATTTTGTTTTTTGATTTTTGTGTTGTGGTTGTTTTTGTGTGTTTGTTGTTTTGTTGGTGTGGTTGTTTTGTTGTTGTTTTTTTTTTTGTTGGTTTTTTGGTTTGGTGTTTTTGATTTGATTTGTTGTTTGTGTTGTTTTTTTTTTTTTTTGTGTTGTGTTTTTTTGTTTTTTGTTGTTGAATTTTGTGTTTTTGTTTTTTTTGTTTTTTGATGTTGGGGTGATGTGTTGATTTTTTGGGGGTTTGTTTTTGATTGTGTTTTTGTTTTTGTTTTTTTTTGTGTTGTTTTGTGTTGATTGGGGTTTGTGTGTTTTTGTGTTTGTTGTTGTGGGTTGTTTTTTGTTTGTTTTTGTTTTGTTTTTTTGTGTTGTGTGTTTTTGGTGTGTTGTTTTTGGTTTTTTTGGTTTTTGTTGTTTTGTTGTGTGTTTATGGATTTTTTTTGTTGTGTTGTTTTGGTTTGTGTGTGTGTTTGTTTTTAGGTGTGTTTTTGTGTGTGTGTTTTTTTGTTTTGTTTTGGTTTTTGTGTTTTTGGGTTTTGGGGGGTGTGTGTTTTTTGTTTTTTAGTGTGTGTGTTTTGGTTTTTTTTGTTTGTTTGATTTGTTTGTTGTGTTGTTTGTGTTGGTTTTTTTGTGTTTTTGTGTTGGGTTGTGTGTTGTGTTGGTTTGTTTTTGGGTTGTTTGTTTGGGTTTTTATGTTTGTGTGTGGGTTGGGGTTTGTTTTTTGTTGTTTTGTTGGGGGATTTTTTTGGGGGGTTTTGTGTGTGATGTTTTTTGGTTTTGTGTTTTTTTTTTGTGTTTTTTTTGTGTTTGGTTTTGTGGGATTAAATTGTTGTGTGTTTTTTTGTTTTGTTTTTGGGTTTTTTTTTGTTTGGGGTTGGTGGTTTGTTTGTTGGGGTTTGTGTTTTTTTGGTTTTTTTGTGTTTTTGTTTTTTGTGGTTTTTTGGTGATTGTGTGTTTTTGGTTTTGTGTGTTTTTTTTTTGTTTTTTTTGTTTTTGTTTTGTGTTGGTGATTGTTGTTGTTTGTTGTGTGTGGGGTTTTTGGGTTGTGTTTTTGTGTTTTGTTTTTTTGTTTTTTGTGTTGTGTGGTTTTGTGGGGGTTTTTTTTGTGTTTGTTGGGGGAAATGTTGTTTTTTGGTGTTGTTTGTTTTGTTTGGTGTTGTTTGTGTTTGTAAATTTGGTTTGTTTTTGTGTGTTGGGTTGTTTGTTGTGTTTGTTTGATTTTGGGTGTGTTTTTGGGGGTGGGGGGTTTTTGTTGTTGTGGGGGTAAATTTTGTTGTTTTTTTGTTTTGTGTTTTTTGTTGTTTTTTGTATTGTTTGTGTGTTTTTTGTGTGTTTGTGAGTGTGTGTTTGTGTGTTGTGTGATTTTTGTTTTTGTTTTTGGTGGTTGTGGTTTTGGGGGGGGGGGGTTTTTGTGGGGTTTTTTTTTGTTTGTTGTGTTGGTGTGGTTGTTTTTTGTGGGTGGGGGGTTTTGTTTGTTTTTTGTTTGTTGTGGTGTGTTGGATTGTTTTGTGTTTTGGTTGTGTGGTTGTGTTGTGTTTTTTTTTGTTTTTTTTGTGTTTTGTTTGTGTGTTGTGTGTGTGTGTTTGGTGTGTGATTTTTGGGTGTTTTTTTTTTGAGTTGTTTTGTGTGTTTGTGTTGTGTGTGTTTTTTTTGTTGGTTGTGTTTTGTTGTTTTTTTTTTTGTGTTTTTTGTTGTTTTGTTGTTTTTGTGTGATTTGTTGGTGTTGTTTTTTTGTTGTTGTTTGATTTTGTGTGTGTTTGGTGTTGTGTGGTTTGTTGTGTTTTGGGATGTGTTTTGTTTTTTTGGTTTGTGTTGTTGGTTGTGTTTTGTTTTTTGGGGGATGTTGTTTTTGTTTTGTGGTGTGGGGTGTTTTTTTTTTGGGGTTTTTGGGTGTTTTTGGGTTGTTTGTTTTTGTTTGTTGTTGTGTGTTTTGATGTGTTGTGGTTTTTTTGGTTTTGGGGATATTTTGTTTTTTGTGTTTTGTGGTTTTTTGTTTGTGTTTTGTTTTTTTGTGTGTTGTGGGTTTTGTTTTTTGGTTTTTTTTGTGATGTTGTTTGGGGTTTTGTGTGTTTTTGTGTTTTTTTGTTGTTGTTTTTGTGTGTTGTTTGGGGATTTGTGTTGGTTTTGGGGGTTTTTGTGTTTTTTTTTGGTATTTTGTTTTTTTTTTTGTGTTTTTGTTGATGTGTATGTTTTGTGTGTTGTGTGTTGTGTTTTGGGTTTGTAGGGTGTTTTTGTGTTTTTATGTTGTGTTTGTTTGTTTGGTTTTTGTTGTTTTTTTTTTGTTGTGTGTGTTTGGGTTTTGTGGTGTGTGGTGTTTTTTTGTGTTGTTGTTTGTGTTTTGTTGTTGTGATTTTGTGTGTGTTGTTTTTGTTTTTTGTTGTTTTTTTGTTTTTTGTTTGTGTGTTTGATGTGGTTTTTTGTTTTTTTTTGTTTTTTGTTTGTGTTGGTGGTTTTTTGTGTGTTTTTTTTGGTGTTTTTGTTTTGGGTTTTTTTGTTTTTTGTTTGGGAAAATTTTTTTGTGTTGTTTTTGTTTGTTTTGTGTGTTTTGTTTTGTTTTTTTTGTTGTTGATTTTGTTTTTTGGTTGAGTTTTTTTTTGGTGGTTTGGTTTTTTTTGTTTGTTTTGTTGGGGTTTTTTTGTGTTTGGGGTTTTGGTTTTGTGTTTTTTGTGGTGTGTTGGGGATTTTTTTTGTTGTGTTTTTGGTGTTGGGTTTTGGTTGTTTTTGGGGTTTTGGTGTTTTTTTTGTTTTGTTTTTTTTGTGTTTGATGTTTTTTGTGTTTTGTTTTTTTGGTGGTTTTGATTGTGTTTTGTTTTTTTTTTTTTGTTTTTGTTTTTGGTGTGTGTTTTTTTGGTTTGTTGTTTTTTTGGGTGGGATTTTTGTGTGTTGTTGTGTTTTTTGGTTGTGTGTTTGTTTTTGGTTGTTGTGTTTTTGTGTGTTGTTTTTGTTGTTGTGTTGTTGTTTTGTGTGTGTGGTTTTGTTTTGGGGGGGTTTTGTGTTTTTTTGTTTGTTTTTTTGGGTTGTGTGTTGTTTTTTTGTTTGGGTTTTTTTGGGGTTGTTTGTGTTTTTTGTGTTTGTTTTATTTTGTTTTTTTGTGTTTTTTGTTTGTTTTTTGTGTTTGTTTTGTGGTGTTGGGGTTTTTTTGTTTTTTTTGATTTTTTTGTTGTTTTGATTGTTGTTGTTGTGTTTTTGGTGTTTTTTTTTTGTTTTTTTTTTTGTGTTTTTGTTTTTTGTGTTGTGTTTTTTGTGTTGTGTGGTTTTTTGTGTTTTTTTTTTTTGGGTTTTTTGTGTTTGTGTTTTGTGTTTTTTGGGGGGGGGTGGGGTTTTGTTTTTGTGTTGTGGTGTTTTTGGTGTGTTTTTTTGTTTGTGATTTTTTTTTTTGTTGTGGTTGGTTGTTGTTTGTGGTGTTGTTGTGTGTGTTTGGTTTTGTTTTTTTGGTGTGTGTTTTTTTGGGGTTTTGTTGTTTTTTTTTGGGTTTTTTGTGTGTTTGTTTGTTGTGTTTTGTTTTGGTTTTTTTATGTTTTGTTTTTTTGGGTGTTTTTTTTTTTGTGTGTTGGGGGTTGTGGATTTGTTGTTGGTTTTTTTTGTGTGTTTGTTTTTTTGTGTTTTTTTGTTTGTGTTTGTGTTGTTTTGGTTTTTGTTTGTGTGATTTTTTGTTTTTGTTTTGTGTGTGTTTTTGGTTTTTTGTTGTGTTTTTGGGTTTTTTTGGGGTAGGTGTTGTTTTTGTTGTGATTGGGGTTTTTTGTTTGGGTGTGTTGGGTGGTTGTTTGTGTGTTTTTTTGTGTTTTGTTTGTTTGTGTTTGTGGTTTGGGTGTGTTTTTGTGTGTTTTGTTTTTTGTTTTGGGTTTTGTGTTTTTTTGTGTGGTTTGTGTTTTTTTTGGTTTGTTGAATTTTTTGTTGTGTGTTGTGTGTTTTGGTTTTGGTGTTGTGTTTTGTTTTTTTTGTTTTTTTTGTTTGTTTTTTTTGTTTGTGTTTGGTTGTTTTGTTTTTTGATTGTTTTTTTTTTGTGTTGTTTTGTTTGTTTTTTGTTTTTTTGGTTTTTGTGTGTGTTTTTTGTTTGTTTGTTTTTTTTTTTTTTGTTAATTTTGTTTGGGGTTTTTGGTTGTGTTGTTTTTGTTTTTTGTGATTTGGGTTTTTGTGTTGTGATTTTTTTTTATTTGTGTTGGGGTGTGTTTTTGTTGTGTTGTGTTTTTGTGTTGGGGGATTGGGGGTGGTTGTGTTTTTTTGTTGTTGTTTTTTTTGTTTGTTTGATTTGGGGTGTTTTTGGTTTGTTTTTGTGTGGTTTTGGTTGTTTTGGGGTTGTTTGTGTTTTGTTTTGTTGTTTGTGTTTGTTCTGTTTTTGTTTTTTGGGTTTTGTGTTTGATTTTTTGTTGTTTTTTGTTTTTTTTTGGGTTGTTGTTTGTTTTTGTTGTGTTGTGTGTTGATTGTTTTGTTTTTGGTTTTGTGGGGTTTGTGTGGTGTTTTTTGGTGTTTGGGGGGGTTGTTTTTTTTGATTTGGTTTTGGGGGTTGTTGGGGGTTTGGTGGTTGTTTTTGGGGTGTTTTTGTTTTGGTTGTGTGTGTGTGATTTTTTGTGTTTGTGTTTGGGGTTTGTTTGTTGGGTTTTGTTTTTTGTTTTGTTGGGGGTTTTTGTTTTTGTTTTGTGTTTGTTGTTTTGTTTGTTTTTGTGGGGGTTTTTTGGGTGTGGTGTTTTTTTTGTTGTGGTGTGTGTTTTGTTTTTTTGTTGTTGGATGGGGGTTTTTTTGTTTTGTGGTGTTTGTTTTTGTGTTGTGTGTGTGTGGTTGGTTTTTTTGTTTTGTTTTTTTTGTTGTTTTTTTTTTTTTGGTTTTGATTGGGGTTTTTTTTGGTGTGTTGGGTTGTTTTTTTTGTTTTTTGGGTTTTTGGGTGGGTTTTTGTGTTTTTTGGTTTTGTTTTTATTTGTTGTTGTTTGGTTTGGTTTTTTTTGTTTTGGGTGTTTTATGGATGGTTTTTTGTGTTTTGTTGTTTTGTTTGTTTTTTGGGGTTTTTGTTGGGGGGTTTTTGGGTTTTGGTTGTGTGGTTTTGTTTGTTTTTTTGTGTTTGTTTTTTTGTTTTTGGGTTTGTTTTTTGTTGTTTTTGTTTGTTGTGTTGTGGTGTTTTGTTTGTTTTTTTTGTGTGTTGAAGTGTTTTGTTGTTTTTGGGGTTTGTTGGTGTTTTTTTGTGTGATTGTTTTTTTTGGGTGTTTGTGTTGTTTGTGTGTTTGTGTTGATTTTTGTTTTTGTGTGGTTTTGTTTTGGTGTTGTGTGTTTTTTTTGTTTTGTTTTGATGTGTTTGGGGTTTTGGGGTTGTTTGTTGTTGTTTGGGGGTGTTTGTGTTTTGGTTTGTTTTGTGGTGTGTTTGGGGGTTTTGTTTTTGTGTATTTGTGGGGTGTGTTTGGGGTTTTTGTTTTTGTTGTTGGTGGTGATTGGGTTTTGGTGTTTTTTTTTTGTGTTGTTGGGTTTGTTTTTGGGGTTTTTGTGTTGTGGGTGTTTTTGTTGTGTTTTGGTTTTTTTTGTTTTTTGTTTTTGTTTTGGTTTTTTTTTTTTTGTTGTTTGTTGTGTTGTGTTGTGGGTGGGGTGTTTTTTTGTGTTGGTTGTGTGGTTGTTGGTGTTTTTTGGGTTGTTTGTTGGTTTTTGTTTTTGTGGTTTGTTTGTTTTGTTTTGTGTTTTTTTGTGTTGTTTTTTTTTTTTTGGGGTTTTTGTTTTTTTTGATGTTTTGGGGGTGGTTGTTTGTGGTGTTTTTGGGATTTTTTTTTGGTGTTTGGGGTGTGTGTTTGTGTTTTGTGTGGGGGATTTGTTGGTTTTTTTGTTTGTGTTGTTGTGTTTGGTTTGTTGTTTGTTTTTGTTGTGGTGTTGTTGTTGTTTTGGGGGTTTGTGTGTTGTTTTGGTTTGTGTTGGGGTTTTTGTGTTGTTGTGTTGTTGTTTGTGTTGTTTGTTTGATTTGGTGTTGTTTTGGTTTTTTTTGATTTTTTTGTTTGTGTTTTTTTGTTTTTGTTTGTTGGTTGTGTTGTTTGTGTTGTTTTTTGTTGTTTTTTTGTGTTTTTTTGTTTTTTTGGTTTGTGTGATGGTTTTGTGTGGGTGTTGTTTGGGGGTGTTTTGATGGGGTTTTTGTTTTGTTGTTTTTTTTTGGATTTTTTTGTGTTTTGTGTGGGGGTTTTTTGTTTGTTTTTTTTGGTTTTTTTTTGTTTGTTTTGAATTTGTTGGGTTTTTTTTTTAGGGGTTTGTTTGTTGTTGGTGTTTTGTTGTGTTGTTTTTTGGTTTGTGTGTTTTGGGGGTTGTTTTTGTGTTTTTTGTTGTTTTTTTGTGTGTTTTTTTTGTTTTTTTGTTTTTTTGTTTTGTGTGTTTTTTTTTTTTTTGTGGTGTGTTTTGTTTGGTTTTGTGTGATTGTGTGTTTGTGTGTTTTGTTGTGTTTTGTTGTTGTGATTGTTGTTTTGTGGGTGTGGTTGTTTGGTTTGGGTTTTTGTTTTGGTGTGGATTTTGGTGTGTTTTGTTGTGTTTGTTTGTGTGTTTTTGGGTTTGTTGTGTTTGTGTAAATTGTTTGTTGGGGTTTTTTTTGTTTGTTGTTGTTGTTGGTGTGATTTTTTTTGTTTGGGTTGTTTGGTTTTTGTGATGGTGTTTTGTTGGGGTTGTTTTTGGTGTTGTGTTTTGTTGTTTGTTTGTGTTGTGTGTTTTTGTGTTGGGGGTTTTTTGTTTTTTTGTTGTGATTGGTTGGTTTTGTGTGTGTTGGTTTTTTGTGTGTGTGTGTTTTTTTTTGTTGTTTTTTGTTTGTTTTTTTGTGGTTGGTTTTTTGTTTTTTGTTTTTTTTGGGTGTGTTGTTGTTGTTGTTTTTTGTTGTTGTGTTTGATTTTTGTTGTTTTGTTTGTTGTTTGTTTGGTTTTTTGTTGGATTTTTTGTTGTTTGTTTTTGTGTTGTTGTGTTTTTATTTTGGGGTTGTTTTTGGGGTTTTTTGTGGGTTTTTGGTTTGTTTGTTGGTGTGTTGGGTGTTTTTTGGTTTTTGTGTTTTTTGTTTGTTTTTTGTTTTTTTGTTTTTTTGGGGGTGTTTTTTGTGTGTGGTTTGTGTGTGTTTGTGTGTTGTTGTTTTTTTTTGGTTTGTTTTTGTTTTGTGTTTGTTGTTTTGTTTTTTGTGTTTGGTGTGTTTTGGGGGTTGTTTTTTTGTGTTGTGTTTTTGTTGTTTTTGTTGGTTGTGGTTTTGTTGTTTGGTTTTTTTTGTTTTGTGTGTTGTGTTTGTGTTGGTTTTTGTTTGTGGTTTTTTTTGTTTTTGTTTGTGGTTGGGTTTTTTGGTTTTTTTGTTTGGGGTTTGTTTGTTTTTGTTGTTGTTTTTTGTTTTTTTGTGTGTGTTGGGTTGTGTGGTTTTTTGTTTTTTTTTGTTTTGGTGTTTTTTGTTTTGTGTTGTTTTTGTGTTTTTTGTTTTGGTTTTTGGTGTTTGTTGTTTTTTTTGGGTTGTTTGTTTTTTGGGGTTTTGTTGTGTTTTTTTGTTGTTGTTGGTTTTTTGTTTGTTTTTTTGTTGTTTTTTTGTGTGTTGTTTGTTTTGTTGTGTGTTTTTGTTTTGGTTTTGGTGTGTTGTTTTTTGTGTTGTGTGTTTTGTTGTTTTTGTGTTTGTTTTTGTTTGTTTGTTTGTTTTGTTGGTTTTTTTTGTGATTTGGTTTGGGGTTTGGTTGGTTGATGTTTTTTAAATGTTTGTTTGTTTTTTGTTTGTGTTGTTGTTTTTTTGGATTTTTTGTTGTTTTTGGTGATGTTTGGTTTTTTTGTTTTTGTTGTTTTTGTTTGTGTTTTGTTGTTTTTGTGTTTGTTTTGGTTTTGTTTTGTTTTTTGTGGTGGTTTTGTGTTGTGTTGTTGTTTTTTTTTTGGGTTTTTTTTGTTGTTTTTGTTTGTGTGGGTTTGGTTGGTGTTTTTTGTGTGGGGTGTGTGTGTGGTTTGTTTTTTGGGGTGGGGTTTTGGGGGTGTTTTTTTTTGTTTTTTGTTTTTTTTGTGTTTTGGTTGTTTTTTTTTGTTGGTTGGTTTTTTGTTTTTTTTTTTTTGTTTGTTGTTGTTGTTTTGTGTTTGGGGGTTTTGTTTTGGTGTTTGTTTGTTTTTGTGTGTTTGGTTTGTGGTGTTGTTTGGGGGTGTGTTGTTGTTTGGGGTTGTTTTGTTGTGTGTGTGGAGTTTGTTTTTTGTTTTGTTTTTTGGGTTTTTGTTTTGTGTGTTTTTTTTTGTTTGGTTTTTGGTTGTTGGGGTTTTGTGTTTGTTGGGTTTTTTTGTTTTTTTGGGTGTTGTGTTTTTGTTTTTGTTTGGTTTTTTTGTTTTTTTTTGTGTGGGGGTTGTTGGGGTGTTTTTTTATTTTTTTGTTTGTTGTTTTGTGTGTATGTTTTGGTGTGTGTTTTGGGGGTGTGTTTGTTGTGTTTGGGGGGGTTTTTTTGTGTTTTGGGTTGTTTTTGTTTTTTTTGTGTGGTTTTTGTTTGTTTGTGTTTTTTGTTTTGGTTGTTTGTGTTTTGTGATTTTTTGTGTGTTTGTGATTTTGTTGTTTTGTTTGTGGTTTGTGTTTTTTTTTTGTTTTTTGTGTTTGTTTTTTTGTTTTTGTGTTTTTGGTTGGTGTGTTGTTTTGTTTTGTGTTGTGTTTGTTGTGTGTTTGTTTTTTGGTTTTTGTGTTTTTGTTGTTTTTTTTGTTGGGGGTTGTGTTGTTTTGTTGTGTGTGTTGTGTTGGTTTGTTGTTTTGTGTTTGTGGTTGTGTGTTGTGTGTTGGTGTGTTGTTGTTGATGTTGTGTTGTGATTGATTGGTTTTGTGTTGTTTTGTGTGTGTGGGGTTTGGGGTGTTTTTGGGAGATTTTGTTGTTGTGTGTGTGTGATGTGTGTTGGTTGATGTTGTTTGTGTTGGTTGTTGATTTGTGGTTTGTTTGTTTGTGTGGGGGTGTTTTGTTGTTGTGGGTTTGTTTTTTGGGTTGGTTGGTTGTTGTTTTGGGTTGTTTGTTGTTGTTGTGTTGTTTTTGTGTGTTGTGTGTGGTGTGTGTTGGTTGTGTGTGTTTTGTTGTGTTGTGATTGTTGATGGGGTTTTGGGGTTGTTGTTGTGTGTTTGTGTTTGTTTGATGTTTTGTTGTTTGTTGTTGTTGTGTTTTGGGGTGTTTTGTTGTTTGTGTGTGTTGTTATGTGATTGTGTTGGTTTTGTTGATGTTGTGTGTTGTGGATTTTGTTTGTTGTTTTTGATTTTTTGTGTTGTTTGTGTGTGTTGGTGGTTTGTTGTGTGGTGTTTGTGTTGTTGATTTTTTTGTTGTGTGTTTTTGTGTGTTGTGTGGTGTGTGTGTTTTTGTTGTTGTGTTTGTGTTGTTGTGTGTGTTGGGGTTTGTTGGTTGTGTTTGTTGTTTGTGTGTGTTGTGTGTGTTTGGTGGTTGATTGTTTGTTGTTTTTTGGTTGTTTGGGGTGTTGTGATTTGTTTGTGTTTGTGTGTGTTTTGTTGTGTTGTTTTGTGTTTTGTTGTTGTGATTGTGGTTTGTTGGTTTTGTGGTTGTTTTGTTTTGTTGTGTTGTGTGGTGTTTGTGTTGTTTGTTGTGTGTTGTTTTTGTTGTTGTTTTGTTGGTTGTGTTTTGTGTGGTTGGGGTTGTGATTTTTGTTGTTGTGTTGTTTTTTTGTTTGTTTGGTGTGATGTTTTTGTGTGTTGTGTTGTTTGTGTTGTTGTTTGATGTTGTGATTGTTGTTTTGTTGTTGTGTTGTGTGTTTTTGATTTGTTTTGTGTGTGTTTTTGTGTTGTGTGTTGTGTGTGATGTTTGTGTGTTGTGTGTGTGTTGTGTGTTGTTGTGTTGTGTGTTTTTTGTGTTGTGTGTTTTTTGGGTTGTGTGGTGTTGTTTTGTGTGTGTGATTTGTTTTTTTGTGTTTTTGTGTGTGTTGGTGGTGTGTTGTGTGGTTTGTTGTGGTGTTGTTTGTGTTGATTGATGTGATTGTGTTTGTGTTTTGTTGTGTGTGTTTTGTTGTGTTTTTTGATGTTGTGTGTTTGGTGTGTTTGTTTGTTGTGTTGTTTGTGTGATGTGATTTGTGTTGTTGTTGTGTTTGGGGTTGTGTTTGTTTGTTGGTTTTGTTTGTTGTTTGTGTTTGTTGTGATTTTGTGTTTGTGTTGTGTGTTTGTGTGAATTGTTGCTTTGTTTATGTTGTTGTGTGTTTTGTTTTTTGTGTTTTGTTGATGTTTGTTGTGTTTTGTGGTGGATTGTGTTTTTGTTTTTGTGTTTGTGTGTTGTTTTGTTTTGTTTGTGTGTGGTCTGTGTGTTGTGTGTTGTGGTGGTTGTGTTTTTTGTGTTGTGTTTTGTGTGTGGGTTGTTTTGTGTTGTGTTTGTTGTGTGTGTTTTGTGTGGTGATGTTGTTTGGGGGTTGTTGATTGTTTGTGTTGTGATGTTGTTTTTGTTGTGTTGGTGTTGTGTTGTTTGTGTTGTGTTTGGGTTTTTGTTGTTTTGTTGTGTGTGTTGTTTTGGTGTGTGTTGGGTTTTTTTGTGTGTTGTGTTGTGTGTTTGTGGTTTTTGTTTTGGTTTTGTGTTGTTGTGTTTTTGGTTTTGTTGTTTTTGTGTGTTGTTTTGTGTTGTTGTGTTTTTGTGTTTTTTGTGTTGTTTGTTGTTTGATTTTTGTGATGTGTGTTTGGGGTGGTGTGTTGTGTGTGTGTTTGTGTTGTTGTTTGTTGTTGATGGTGTGGTTTTGTTTGTTGTGTGTGTGTGGTGTGTTGGTGTTGTTGTTGTGTGTGTTGTTGTTGGTTTGTGTTTGTTGTTTGTGTGTTGTGGTGTGTTGTGTTTGTTGTGTGTGTTGTGTGTGTTGTGATGGTGTTGTTTGTGTTGTGTTGAATGTTTTTTTTTGTGTTGTGTGTGTTGTTGTTGTGTGTTTGTGTGTGTTTTGTTGTTTTTGTGTGTTGTTGTTGTGTTTTGTTGGTTGTGTGTTGTGTTTTGTGTTTTGTGTTATTGTTGTGTTCTGTGATGGTTGTGTTTTGATGTTTTTGTGGTTGTGATTTGATTGTTTGTTTTGATTTTTTGTTTGATTTTCGTTTGATTGATTGTGAATTGATGTGTGATTCTTGTGAATTGGTGTGATTGACTTTTTGATTGTCGTTTGTGTTTTTTTGATTGTGTGTGTTTGATGGGTTGTGTTTTTTTTGTTGGTGTGATTGATTTTGTTTGTTGATTTTTGTTTTTTTTTATGTGATTTTTGATTTTTTTTGATTCGTGAATTACTGTTTGATTGTGGATTTGATTTTGTTTGTTGTATGTGCGAATTTTTGTTTTGTCTGTTTTTTGATTTGAATGTTTGGATTGTTGAGGTGTGATTGTGATTGATGATGTGTGAGTTTGTGTGATATTGTTGATTGTGACTGGTGGATTATGCGTTTTTTTCTGTTGAGGATTTGTGATGGCTTGATGTGATTGATGATTTTGATGACACCACGCACTTGTGTGATTTGCTGATTCTTGGTTTATTGTGATTTTTCTGATGTGGTTATTTTTGGGTTGTCTTTGACTGTTTGTTGTGTGACTCGTGTTGGTTGATGTTATTGTTTTGATGATTTGTTGATGTGTGATTTGTGAGGTGAATTGTGAGGTGTTGGTTGATGTTTTTCTTGAACTGTTTTGATCTTTTTTGGGATTCTTGATTTTGGTGACTTGAATGAAATTTTGGACTTTGTATTGGTGGTTGTGAATGAGTGTGAAATGTTCTGATGTGTTTTGTTTGAATTTTGATTGATTGTTGTGTGTTGAATTTGATGATTTTGTGAGTTTTTGTTTGATTTGATTGATGGGTTGTTGATGTGTGATTTGGTGATGATGTGATTGATGTTTGAATGTTTGAGTTTTGATGTTTTGTTGATTGATTCTTGAACTGAGGAATTTTGGTTGTTTGTGTTTGTTGATTGTTGATTGATTTGTTGTTTGTGTTGCGATTTTGGTTTGATGTTTGTTGATTGGATTTGATTTTGTTTGAATTTGAATATTGGTTTTCTTGATGTTGTGTTTTGTGATTTGATGTTTCTTTTTGAGATGATGAATGTGATGTGGTGGGAATTTTTTTTGTTTGGATTCTGATTTGATGGATGATGTGTGAATTTGATGTTGATTTGAATTTTGTGTGTTGATTTTTGATTGATGAATTGGCTTTGATTTGATTTCTGTTTTGATGAATTTGATGTTGAATTGTGATGACGATTTGACTGATTGATTTTGTGGATGAGTGATGGTGATGTGACACTGATGTGATTGACTTTTGAATTGATGTGTTTTGATGATGATGATGAATTTTGTGATGATGGCTGATTTGTTGAATTGCCTGAATTGTGATTTGATTTTGTTGATTGTTTGATTGATTTTGATGGATTTGTGATGTGTTTGTTTTTTTTTTGAATATTGATGATTGATGATGTTTTGGATGATCTTATTTTTGTGTTTGATTGTGTGGTGATGTTTGATGTGTTATGAGCTTGATTTGATGATTGATTTGATTGAAATTGAATTTGTTTATTTGATGACACTTTTATGTGGATGTGAGTGACTGTATGATTTGTTTTCTTTATGACATTTGTTGTTGATGACTATGATGACTGATTGCTTTTTTGTTTTGTGTGAACATTGTTGTTTGTTGATGATGACTTGTTATGTGATTGATGATTCGATGATGTGCTGATTTAACGGGTATGAATTGTTTTTGTGATGGGAAAAATTTTTTTTTTTTTTATCTTGATTGGGTGAATTTGAAGTTGTCTTTGTTGATTCCTGAATATTTTATGATGAATTGATGTGATGTCTATGGCTGACTGTTGATTGTGAAGTGATTCTGACTGATCTGAAATGAACATGAATTTGATGTGTCATATGTCTGTGATGACTGATTATATCTTCTTCGGTTTAACTCTTGATATGATGTATGGATATGTTGAAATATATGAATATGCTTGCAATTGTTGTGTTCTCGTTGGTTGCAATACGACTTGATGTGGAATTGTAATGGATTGTGGATTCTGCTCGTGCTGATGATGATGCTCCTTGCTTATGAGATTTGTGGAGTTTGATTGAAGGTTATGTTTTGGACTGTTTTTATGTAATGAATTGACTTTTGATGCTTTTTTGGATTTTCGATCACTGGTCTTGATGAAACAGATATTTGATTTTCTATGGTTATTTGATTTGATGTGTGTATGAAATGAATGTCGTTTGACCTTTTTTTGCATTATGAGGTAAAATGAATTGAGTGAAAGATGTTGGATTTTTCGTTTATCTTATAGATGTTTGATGAACTTGTGGAGTGAACTTCTAGTTGATTGATACTTCTCCACCAAGTTGATGCATGTTTTGTGTTGTAATTGATGATTGAGACTTGCATGCTTTGATGGGATTCTTTGACTTTTTTCTGAAGTTTTTATGTGTGTCCTTGAATCTCTGTTGACTTGGTTTTGATTGATTTGTCAGAATTTTTGGTTTATTTTTTGAATGTTTGGCTGTGATTTATATGA
Organism: Drosophila nebulosa; assembly: GCA_024703675.1. Taxonomy (NCBI): domain Eukaryota; kingdom Metazoa; phylum Arthropoda; class Insecta; order Diptera; family Drosophilidae; genus Drosophila; species Drosophila nebulosa. Next base: position 2,262 of record JANFPS010000218.1, on the reverse strand, counting down.
TCCTGTTGTGTGAATCGTTTGTGATATTTGTTGATTGAGGAAACCACATTTGTGTTTGAATCATCTTGTTGTGACTGATGATGCGTATGAGATGAATACTGTGATTATTTGTTGATTTGGATTTGTACTGATTCGATTGTCGCTGAGCTGTTGCTCTGCGTCTGATGTTAGATTTATTGAACTTGATGTTGTTTGTTTCTGCGATGACTTGGTGAATGACTCTTTGGACTGTCTGAACCATGACAATATTATGTGACTGAATGATGGAATGTGGTGTTTTCTTAGGAATTGATATTGTCATTGTTGTGACTATGATGGTCGAACCTTACCTTGACATGTTGTTTTATTTTGTGAAGCTTCCTTAAATTTTAAGTGCTGATTGTTGATGATGACCTTCACTTTCTGAATTTCCTGAATTTTGATTGATTTTAGCTTCGTTGTGCTTTGTTTGTTATGACATTCGCTGGATTGATGAATTTTAGATTGGCTATAGACTGTGAATTGATGAATTATTTCCTGAATAATTTTGATTTTTACGCTTTGAATAATTGTTTGTTTTTGCTGATGATCTGCCTGTTGCAAGTCCTTTTAGTGTTGCATAGCTGGCTTTGCTGCTTTTTCCTTGCCGGATTTTGATATTTCATTGATGTTGATAGAGTGTGATTTAGGCTGATTTTGAATGTGATGCACTGATTTTGTTCATTTGCATCTGATGTAGTCGAATTTTGTCTTGAATTTGTGACTTTCTTTTGTTTTGATTTCTTGTTGGTTGTTGAGATTTTGTTGTTTGTTAAAATGTTTGTTTTGTGATTTTTGTTGATTGTTTGTTGATTTGATTTTTTTGTTGTTTTTTGATTTAAATGTTTTTTTTTTGATGATTGTGTTTTGAATTTTTTTTGATGATTTTTGTTTGTTTTTTGTTTTTTTTGATTTGTTTGATTGATGTGTTTTTTGTGTGTTTTGATGTTTTTTTGTTTTTTTTTTTTTTTTTTTGTTGTTTGTATTTGATTTTTTGTTTTGTTTTTGTTTGTTTTTGTTTTTTGTTTTTTGTGTTGTTTTGTGATGATTTTTGATTTTGATTGGATGTTGATTTTTTTGTTTTGTTTTTGATTTGTTTTTTTTAATGATTTTTTTTTTTTGTTTTTTTTGTGTTTTGTTTTTTTTTTTTGTTGATTTTTGATTTTTTGTTTTGTTTTTTTTTTGTTTGTTTTTGAAATGTGTGTTGTTTTTGTTTTTTTTCTTTTTTGATTGATTTTTTTGATTTGATTTTTGTTGGATTGATTTTGTTTTGTTTTGTTGTTTGTGATTTGTTTTGTTGTTGATTGATGATTTTTGGGGATTTTTTTTTGGTTTTGTGATTTTTTGTTTGAATTTTGTGTTTGTGTGTTTTTGACTTTTGATTTGTTTTTATTTTGTGATATTGATTTTTGTTTTTGATTTTGTGTTTTTTTGATGTTTTTTTTGTGTTTTGTGTTTGTTGTGAATGAGTGATTTTTTTTTGATTTGATTTTTGATATATTTTTTTTAAATTTGATTGGTTTTGTGTTTTTTTGTTTTTTGTTGTTTTGATTGTGATGTTGTTTTGTGTTTATTGATTTTTTTTGTGATGATTTGAGTGTTTGTTTTTGTTTTTTTGTTGATGTTTTGATTTTGTTTTTGATTGTGTTTTTGTTTTGTTTTGTTTTGATTTTTTTGATTTTGATGATTTTTTGTTGTTTGATTTAAATTTTTTTTGATTTTTTTTTGAATTTAAATTTTTGTTTGTTTGTGTTTGATTGTTTGAGATTTTGTTTTTTTTTTTTTTTTGAATTGTTGTTTTTTTTGATGGATGTTGATGTTTTTGATTGATGTTTTTTGATTTTTTTTTGATATTTTTTTGATTTTTGTTTTGTTGTTTTTTTTTGATTGATTTTGGGGATGTTTGATTGATTTGATTGATGTTTGATGAAAATTTTTTTTGTTTGATTTTGAATTTTTGGATTTTGATTGTTGATGATTTGATTTTTTTTGGTTTTGATGTTTTTTTTTGTTTGTGATTTATGTTTGTTTTTGATTGTTTTTTTGTTTTGTTTTTTGTTGTTTTGGTTTTGATTGATTTTTTGTGTTTTTTTTTTTGTTTTTTTTTGATTGTGATTGATGATTGATTTGATTTTTTTTGTGAATTTTGAATGATTTTTTGAGTTGTGATTTGTTTTGTTGATGTTGATGTTTGTTCTTTGTTTTTTTGTTTGATTTGTGATTTTGATTTTGGTTTTTGATTTT
>JANFPS010000217.1:0-25349 GCA_024703675.1 Drosophila nebulosa | reverse complement strand
GACCAAAATTAAAAAATTTTAAAAAAATCACGTTTTTTCCGAAAAGGGGGTTAAAATGAGTTTTGGGTTTTTGAAGAAAAAAAGTAAAAAAACCGGGTGCGTAAAACTGAAACATTGTTTTTTTAAATCGTCCAATTTTGGCAAAGTTAGAGACGGAAAATTTGAGAAACGAATTTTTACAAATTCACGATTTTTTCGAAAAGGGGTTAAAAGATTTTTTGGGTTTTTGAATAAAAAATAAGAAAAAGGGATGGCTACAACTAAAAATTTTGTTTTTTTTAAATGTAATTTGGAAAAGTCTTAGAAATTTTTAAATTTCACGATTTTTGAAAAGGGGTTCAAAAAGAGTTTTCTGGTTTGAATGAAAAAAGTAAGTAAACGGAATTTATAACTGAAACTTTGCTTTTTTAAATCGTCCCAATATTGGCAAATTAGGCACGGAAAATTTAAAAAAACTGAATTTTCAAATTCAGATTTTTCAAAAAGTGGGTTAAAAAATGAGTTTTCTAGGTTTAAATGAAAAAAGTAAGTAAAGGGATGCGTCCCACTGAAACTTTTTTTTTAAAAATTTCGTCCAATTTTGGGCAAAGTTCCAGGAAAAAAAACTTTTTTTTACAAATTCACGATTTTTCTGAAAAGGGGGTTTAAAAATTTTTTGGGTTTTTAAATGACAAAATAAGAAAAATGGATGCCTACAAAAAAAACATTGCTTTTTAAAAAAATTTGGGCAAAAGTTGACAAAAAGTTTAAAATTTTTACAATTACGATTTTTCGAAAAGGGGTTAAAATGGTTTTTGGGTTTTGAATGAAAAAGAAGGGAAAAAGGGCCCTACAACTGAAACTTTGTTTTTTTTAAATCGCCCCAATTTTGACAAAGTTAGAATTTTTTTACAAATTCACGTTTTTTTTGAAAAGGGGGTTAAAATGATTTTTGTTTGAATGACAAAGAAGGGAACCTGGATGCCTACAAACTAAAAACATTGTTTTTTAAAATGTCCCAATTTTAAAAACAAAATTTAAAAAATTTTTTTTAAAAAAATTCACGATTTTTTAAAAGGGGGTTAAAATGGGTTTTTGGGTTTAAATGACAAAGAAGAAAAACTGGATGCCCTACTAACTGAAAATTGCTTTTTAAATCGTCCCAATGTTGACAAAGTTAGATTTTTACAATTCACATTTTTGAAAATGGGTTAAAATGAGTTTTTTAGGTTTGAATGAAAAAAGTAAGTAACCCGGAGGTCAAAACGAAACATTGCTTTTTTAAATCGCCCCAAATTTGGGGCAAAAAGTTAGAAATTTTTTTAAAAATTCACGATTTTTCGAAAAGTGGGTTAAAGATTTTTATTTTTGAATGAAAAAAAGTAAGAAAACCGGAGGCTACAAAACTGAAACTTGCTTTTTTAAATGTCCAAATGGCAATTTAGACACGGAAAAGTTGAGAATACTAAAATTTTTTTTACAAATTCACGATTTTTAAAAGTGGGTAAAATGATTTTTTGGGTTTTTAAAGACAAAGAAAGAACGGATGCGCTAAAACTAAACATGCTTTTTAAATGTCCCAATATTGGCAAAGTTAGAGCACGGAAAAGTTGAGAAAACTGAATTTTTCAAATTCACGATTTTCTCGAAAAGTGGGTTAAAATGAGTTTTTAGGTTTGAATGACAAATGAAGGTAATCTGGATGAGCCTACTAACTGAAACTTGCTTTTTAAATCGTCCATGCAAATAAAAAAGTTGAGAAACTGAATTTTTATAAATTCACGATTTTCTCGAAAAGTGGGTTGAAAATGAGTTTTATAGGTTTGAATGACAAAAGTAAGTAACCTGGATGCGCTACAAACTGAAACATTGCTTTTTAAATCGTCCCAATATTGGCAAAGTTAGAGCACGGAAAAGTGAATATGATTTTTACAAATTCACGATTTTTTCGAAAAGTGGGTTGAAAATGAGTTTTATAGGTTTGAATGACAAAAGTAAGTAACCTGGATGCGCTACAAACTGAAACATTGCTTTTTTAAATCGTCGCAATATTGGCAAAGTTAGAGCACGGAAAAGTTGAGAATACTGATTTTTTACAAATTCACGATTTTTTCGAAAAGTGGGTTCAAAATGAGTTTTTCTAGGTTTAATGACAAAGTAAGTAAAACTGATGCGCTACATAACTGAAACATTGCTTTTTAAATCGTCGCAATATTGGCAAAGTTAGAGCACGGAAAAGTTGAGAATACTGATTTTTTACAAATTCACGATTTTTTCGAAAAGTGGGTTGAAAATGAGTTTTATAGGTTTGAATGACAAATGAAGGTAAACTGGATGCCCTACTAACTGAAACATTGCTTTTTAAATCGTCCCAATGTTGACAAAGTTAGAATTTTTACAAATTCACGATTTTCTTGAAAAGTGGGTTCAAAATGAGTTTTCTAGGTTTGAATGACAAATGTAAGTAAACCGGATGAGCTACTAACTGAAACATTGCTTTTTTAAATCGTCCAATATTGGCAAAGTTGGGACAAATAAACTGATTTTTACAAATTCACGATTTTCTCGAAAAGTGGGTTCAAAATGAGTTTTCTAGGTTTGAATGACAAAATGTAAGTAAACTGGATGCGCTACTAACTGAAACATTGCTTTTTTAAATCGTCGCAATATTGGCAAAGTTAGAGCACGGAAAAGTTGAGAATACTGAATTTTTACAAATTCACGATTTTCTCAAAAAGTGGGTTCAAAATGAGTTGTCTAGGCTTGAATGACAAATGTAAGTAAACTGAATGCTCTGCTAACTGAAACATTTCTTTTTTAAATCGTCGCAATATTGGCAAAGTTAAGCACGGAAAAGTTGAGAATACTGAATTTTTACAAATTCACGATTTTCTCGAAAAGTGGGTTCAAAATGAGTTTTCGAGGTTTGAATGACAATTGTAAGTAAACTGTATGAGCTACTAACTGAAACTTTGCCTTTTTTCAATCGTCCCAATATTGGCAAAGTTAGAGCACTGAAAAGTTGAGAAAACTGAATTTTTACAAATTCACGATTTTCTCGAAAAGTGGGTTCAAAATGAGTTTTCTAGGTTTGAGTGACAAAAATAAGTAAACTGGATGCGCTACTCACTGAAACATTGCTTTTTTAAATCGTGCCAATATTGGCAAAGTTAGACTTTTTACAAATTCACGATTTTCTTGAAAAGTGGGTTCAAAATGAGTTTTCTAGGTTTGAATGACAAAAGTAAGTAAACTGGATACGCTACTATCTGAAACATTGTTTTTTTAAATCGTCCAATATTGGCAAAGTTTAAGCACGAAAAGGTGAGAATACTGAATTTTAACAAATTCACGATTTCTTGAAAAGTGGGTTCAAATGAGTGTTCTAGGTTTGAATGACAAAAGTAAGTAAAACTGGATGCGCTACTAACTGAAACATTGCTTTTTTAAATCGTCCCAATAGTGGCAAAGTTAGGGAGCACGGAAAAGTGAGGAAAAAAATCTGACTGAATATTTTACAAACTCACGATTTCTCGAAAAGTGGGTTCAAAAAAATGAGTTTTTCTTAGGTTTGAATGACAAAAGTAAGTAAACTGGCATGCGCTACTAACTGAAACTGTTGGCCTTTTTTAATCGTCCAATATTGGCAAGTTATAGAAACACTGAAAAGTTGAGAAACTGAATTTTTACAAATTCACACGATTTTCTCGAAAAGTGGGTTCAAATGAGGTTTTCGGGTTTGGGAATGACAAAAGGTAAGTAAACTGGATGATTCTACTAACTGAAACATTGCTTTTTAAATCGTCCCAAGATTGGCAAAGTTAGAGCCGGAAAAGTTGAGAAAACTGAAATTTTAACAAATCACGATTTTCTCGAAAAAGGGGGTCAAAATGAGTTTTCTAGGTTTTGAATGACAAAAGATAGTAAACTGGATGCGCTACTAACTGAAACTTTGTTTTTGCAATCGTCACAATATTGGCAAAGTTAGAACACTGAAAATTGAGAAAACGGAATTTTTACAAATTCACGATTATCTCGAAAAGTAGGTTCCAAATGAGGTTTTTAGGTTTGAGTGACAAAAAGTAAGTAAAACTGGATGCGCTTACTCATGAAACCATTGCTTTTTTAAATTGTGCCAATATTGGCAAAGTTAGACTTTTTACAAATTCACGATTTTCTTGAAAAGTGGGTCAAATGAGTCTTTCTAGGTTTGTGAATGACAAAAGTAAGATAACCTGGATGCGCTCACAAACTGAAACAGTGCTTTTTTTTTAAATCGTCCCCAAGAGATTGGCATAAGTGAGAGCACGGAAAAGTTGAGAATACTGAATTTTTACAAATTAACGATTTTCTCGAAAGGGGGTTCAAATAGTTTATAGGTTTGAATGACAAATGAAGGTAAACTGGATGGCCTACTAACTGAAACATTGCTTTTTAAATCGTCCCAATGTTGACAAAGTTAGAATTTCTAACAAATTCACGTTTTCTTGGAAAAAAGTGGGTTCAAAAGAGTTTTTCTAGTTTGAATGACAAATGTAAGTAAAATGGATGCCGCTACTAATGAAATTTTGCTTTTTTCAATCGTCCCAATATTGGCAAAGTTAGAACACTGAAAAGTTGAGAAAACTGAATTTTTACATATTCACGATTTTCTCGAAAAGTGGGTTCAAAATGACGTGTTCTAGGTTTTGAATGACCAAAAGTAAGAAGCTGGATGCGCTACGTATCTGAAAGATTGCTTTTTAAATCGTCCCAATATGGCAAAGTTAGAGCCACGAAAAGTTGAGGGAATACTGAATTTTAACAAAATTCACGATTTCTTGAAAAGTGGGTTCAAAATGAGTTTTATAGGTTTGAAGACAAAAATGAAGGTAAACTGGTGCCCTACTAACTGGAAACATGCTTTTAATCGTCCCAATGGTGAACAGTTAGAATTTATACAAATCACGATTTCATGAAAAGTGGGTTCAAAATGAGTTTCTAGGTTTGAATGACAAAGTAAGTAAATGGAAATGCGCTACTAACTGAAAACTTTGCATTTTTCAATCGTCCCATATGGCCAAAGTTAGAACACTGAAAAGTTGAGAAAGAAACTGAATTTTACATATTCAGATTTTCTCGGAAAAGTGGGTGTCAAAATAGTTTTCTAGGTTCTTGAATGAAAAAAGTAAGTAACAACTGGATGAGCTGCTAACTAAAACGTTGCCTTTTTTTAAATCGTCCCAAGATTGGCAAAGTTAGAGCACGAAAAAGTTTGAGAAACTGAATTTTTAAAAATTCACGATTTCTCGAAATAACGTGGGTTGAAAGAATTAGTTTTCTAGGTTTGAATGACAAAAGTAAGTAAACTGGATGATCTACCTAACTGAAACATTGCTTGTTTTAAATAGTCCCAAATTGGCAAAAGTTAGAGCCACCCCCCCGGAAAAGTTGAGAAAAACTGATTTTACCAAATTCACGGATTTTCTCGAAAAGTAGGTTAAAAAGAGTTTTCTTAGGTTTGATGAATGAAAATAGTAAGGTAAACTGGGATGCGCTACTATCTGAAACATTGCTTTTGTAAATCGTCTCAATATTGGCAAAAGTAGAGCACGGAAAGTTGAGAAATACTGAATTTTTACAAAATTTACGATTCTCGAAAAGTGGGTTCAAAATGAGTTTTCTAGTTTTTGAAATGACAAGTAAGTAAAACTGGATGCGCTACTAACTGAACATTGCATTTTTTAAATGTCCCAATATTGGAAAAGTTTAGAGCACGGAAAAAGTTGAGAAAACTGAATTTTTCCAAATTCACGATTTTCTCGAAAAGTGGGTTCAAAATTAGTTTTCTAGGTTGAATGACAAAAGTAAGTAAAACTGGATGCGCTACTAACCTGAAACATGCTTTTTTAAATGTCCCAATATTGGCAAAGTTAGAGCACGGACAATTTGAGAATACCTATTTTTCACAAACTCACGATTTTCTCGAAAAGTGAGGGTCAAAAAATTAGTTTCTAGGTTTGAATGACAAAAGTAAAGTAAACTGGGATGAGCTACTAACTAAAAATTGCTTTTTTAAATCGTCCCCATTTGGCCCAAAGTAGAGCACGAAAAAGTTGAGAATACTGAATTTTACAACAAATTCACGCTTTTCTTGAAAAGTGCGTTCAAAATTAGTTTCTAGGTTTTAAATGACCAAAAGTAAGTAAAACTGGATGATCTACTAACTGAAACATTGCTTTTTTAAATCGTGCCCAATATTGGCAAAGTTAGAGCACGGAAACGTTGAGAAAAACTGAATTTTTTACAAATTCACGATTTTCTCGAAAAGTAGGTTAAAAATTAGTTTCTAGGTTTGAATGACAATTGTAAGTAAACTGGATGCGCTACTAACTGAAACATTGCTTATTTAAATCGTCCCCATATTGGCGAGCTAGGAAAAGTTGAGAATACTTAATTTTAACAAATTCACGATTTTCTTGAAAATCGGGTTCAAAATTAGATTTCTAGGTTTGAATGACAAAAGTAAGTAAACCGGATAAGCTACTAACTAAAAAATTTGCTTTTTTAAATAGTGCCAATATGGCAAAGTTAGAGCACGAAATAAGAGTTAAGGAATACTGAATTTTTACAAATTCACGATTTTCTCGAAAAGTGGGTTCAAAATTGTTTCTAGGTTTGATTGACAAAAGTAAGTAAACTGGATGAGCTGCTAACTAAAACATGCTTTTTTAAATGTCCCAATATTGGGCAAAGTTAGAGCAACGAAAAAAGTTGAGAATTACTAATTTTTACAAATTCACGATTTCTGAAAAGTGGGTTCAAAATGAGTTTTGCTAGGTTGAATGACAAAAGTAAGTAAACTGGATGATCTACTAACTAAAAACATTGCTTTTTTAAATCGTCCCAATATTGGCAACGTTAGAGCACGGAAAAGTTGAGAAAACTGATTTTTTACAAATTCACGATTTCTCGAAAAGTAGGGTTAAAAGGATGTTTTCTAGGTGTGAATGGAAACATAGTAAGTAAACTGGATGCGCTACTATCTGAAACATTGCTTTTTAAATCGTTCTCAATATGGCAAGTTATGAGCACGGAAAAGTGAGAATACTGAATTTTTACCAAATTTACGATTTTCTCGAAAGTGGGTTGAAAATTAGTTTTCTAGGTTTGAATGACAAAAGTAAGTAAACGGGATGAGCTGCTAACCTAAAACATTGCTTTTTTAATCGTCCCAATATTGTACATTTAGAGCAGAAAAAGTTGAGAAGAGAATACTGATTTTTACAAATTTCACGATTTTCTCCGAAAAAAGTGGGTTCAAAATTAGTGTTTTCTAGGTTTGAATGACAAAAGTAAGTAAAACTGGGATGATCAACTAACTGAAACATTGCTTTTTTTTGTAAATCGTCCCAATATTTGCACAAAGTTGGATCACGGGAAAGTTGAGAAAACTGAATTTTTCAAATCACGATTTTCTCGAAAAGTAGGTTTAAAATGGCGGTTTCTAGGTTGAATGAAAATAGTAAGTAAACTGGATGCGCTACTACACTGAAACAATGCTTTTTAAATCGTCCCAATATTGGCAAAGTTAGGAGCACCGGAAAAGTGAGAAAAACTGAATTTTTACAAATTCACGATTTCTCAAAAAATAGGTTAAAAAATGAGTTTGCTAGGTTTGAATCGACAAAAAGTAAGTAAAGTGGTTTTGGCGCTACTATCTAAAACATTGATTTTAAATCGTCCAGTTGGCCAAATGTAGAGCACGGAAAAAGTGATAATACTGAATTTTAACAAATTCACGATTTTCTCGAAAAGTGGGTCAAACTGACGTTTTGCTAGGTTGGATATGACAAAGTAAGTAAACGAGCGCTACTAACTGAAACATTGCTTTTTTTTTTAAAGGTTCCAATATTGGCCAAAGTCTAGAGCACGGTGAAAAGTTGAGGGAAAACGAATTTTTACAAATCACGATTTCCGAAAGTGGGGTCAAAATGAGGTTTTATAGGTTTTGAATGACAAAAGTAAGTAAAATGGAATGCGCTACTATCTGAAACAATTGCCCTTTTTTAAATCGTCCCAAATATTGGCAATGTTAGAGCACGGAAAAAGTTGAGAAAACTGAATTTTACAAATTCACGAAATTTTTTCGAAAAGTCGGGGTTCAAAAGAGTTTTCTAGGTTTGAATGGACAAAAGTAAGATTAAAACTGGATGCGCTACTAACTGAAAACATTGCTTTTTTAAATCGTCCCAATATTGGTAAAAGTAGAGCACGGAAAAGTTGAGAAAACTGAATTTTAACAAATCACGATTTCTCGAAAAGTGGGTTCAAAAAATGAGTTTTCTAGGTTTGTGAATGACAAAAGTAAGTAAACTGATGGCTACTAACTGAACATTGCTTATTACAATTGTCCCAATATGGCAAAGTTAGAGGCACGGAAAAGTTGATGTGAAAAATGAATTTTTACAAATTCACGAATGTTCTCGAAAAGTAGGTTCAAATGAGTTTTCTAGGTTTGATGACAAAATTACAGTAAACTGGTGCGCTACTAACTGAAACAATGCTGTTTAATCGTCCCAATATTGCACAAGTTAGAGCACGGAAAAGTTGAGAAAAGCTGAATTTCTGCAAAATTCACGATTTTCTCGACGAAAGTGGGTTCAAAATGAGTTTTCATAGAGTTTGAATGGAAAATAGTAAGTTAAACTGGATGCGTACTATCTCTGAAACATTGCTTTTTATAAATCGTCCCCAATATTGGCAAAGTTGGAGCACGAAAAAGTTGAGAATACTGAATTTTTACAAATTCACGATTTTCTCGAAAAGTGGGTTCAAAATTAGTTTTCTAGGTTTGAATGACAAAAGTAAGTAAAACTTGGCTGAGCTGCTAACTAAAAACATTGCTTTTTTAAATCGTACCCAAATATTGGGCAAGGTAGATCACGAAAAGTTGAGAAAACTGAATTTTTACAAATCACGATTGTTCTGAAAAAGTAGCGTTAAAATGAGTTTTCTAGGTTTGAATGAAATATTAAGTAACTGGAGCACTACTATCTGAAAAACATGCTTTATTTAAATCGTCCCAATATCTGGCATAAGTTAGAGCATCGGAAAAAAGTTGAGGAAAACTGAATTTTTATAAAATTCCGATTTCTCGAAAAGTGGGTTCAAAATGAGGTTTCTAGGTTTTTGAATGACCCCCCCAAAAGTAAGTAAACTGGCGATGCGCTACTATCTGAAACATTGCTTTTTAAATCGTCCCCATATTGGCAAAGTTAGAGCAAGGAAAGTTGAGAAAATGAATTTTACAAATTCACGATTTTGTCGAAAAGTGGGTTCAAAATCAGTGTTCTAGGTGTGAATGACAAAAGTAAGTAAAATGGATGATCTACTAACTGACAAACATTGCTTTTCTTAAATCGTCCCAATATGGCAACAAGTTAGAGCACGGAAAAGTTGAGAAAACTGAATTTATACAAATTCACGATTTCTCGGAAAGTGTGTTAAAAATGAGTTTTCTGGGGTTGAAAATGACAAAAAACGTAAGTAAACTGGAATGCGCGTTACTAACTGAAACATTGCCTCATTTTTAAATGTGCCAATGAATTGGCAAAGTTAGAAGAACGGAAAAGTTGAGAAAACTATAAATTTCTGCAAATTCACGGTTTTCTCGAAAAAGTGGTTCAATGAGTTTTCTAGGTTTGAATGAAAATAGTAAGTAAAATGGAGCGCTAATATCGAAACATGCTTTTTTAAAGTCAGTCCCAAATATTGCAAAGTTGGAGCACGAAAAAGTTGAGATACTGAATTTTTACAAATTCATGATTTTCTCGAAAAAAGTGGGTTCAAAAATTAGTGTTCTAGGTTGAATGACAAAAGTAGAAACATGGAGAGCTGCTAACTAAAACTTGCTTTTTTAAATCGTCCCAATATTGGCAAGTTAGATACGGAAAAGTGAGAAAACTTGAAATTTTTACAAATTCACGATTTTCTCGAAAGTAGGTTAAAAAAGTGAGTTTTTATGTGTTGAATGAAAATAGGAAAGTACACTGGATGCGCCTACTTCTGAAACATTGCTTTTTTAAATCGTCCCAATTGCAAAGTTAGAGCACGGAAAAGTTGATAAAACTACTGAATTTTATAAATTCACGATTTCTCGAAAAAGGTGGGTTCATAAAAATGCAGTTTTCTAGGTTCTGAATGACCAAAAAGTAAGTAAACTGGATGCGCTAACTATCGAAACAATTGCTTTTTAAATCGTCCCATATTGGCAAAGTTTGAGAGCACGGACAAAAGTTGCGAAAACTGAATTTTATAAAAATTCACGAATTGTCGAAAAAGTGGCGATTCAAAATGACGTATTTCTAGGTTGAATGACAAAAAGATAAGTAAAACTGGATGATCACTAACTGAAACATTGCTCTTTTTAAATAGCTCCCAAATATTGAAAAGTTAGAGCACGGAAAGTTAGAGAAACACTGACATTTTAAAATTCACCGATTTTCTCGAAAAGGGGGTTCAAAATAGAGTTTCTAGGTCTTTGAATGACAAAAGTAAGTAAACTGAGCGCTACTATCTGAAACATTGCTTTTTTAAATCGTCCCAATTTGGCAAAGATAGAAGCACGAAAAGTTGAAGAAAAACTGAATTTCTGCAAATTCACGATTTTTCTCGAAAAGTGGGTTCAAAATGAGTTTTCTAGGTTTGAATGAAACTAGTAAGTTAAACTGGATGCGCTACGTTGAAACATTGCTTTTTAAATCGTCCCAATATGGCAAAGTTGGAGCCACCCCCCCCCCGAAAAAGTTGAGAATACTGAATTTTTATCAAATTCATGATTTTCTCGGAAAAAAGTGGGTTCAAAAATTAGTTTTTCTAGGTTTGAATGAACAAAGTAAGTAAACTGGATGAGCTGTAACTAAAACATTGCTTTTTTAAATCGTCCCAATATTGCGCAATGTTAGATCAACGGAAAAGTTGAGAAAACTGATTTTACAAATCCACGATTTGCTCGAAAAAGTAGGTTAAAAATGAGTATTTTCTAGGTTTGAAGAAAATAGTAAGCAAACTGGATGCGCTACTATCGGAAACAGTGCTTTTTTAAATCGTCCCAATATTGGCAACGTTAGAGCACGGAAAAGTTGAGAAAACTGAATTATTATAAATCACGATTTCTCGTGAAAAGGGGTTCAAAATGAGTTTTCTAGGTTTGAAATGAAAAAGTAAGTAAAACTGGATGCCGCTACTATCTGAAACATTGCTTTTTAAATCGTCCCCATATGGCAAAGTTAGAGCACGGAAAAGTTGAGAAAACTGAATTTTTACAAATCACGATTTTTGTCGAAAAGTGGGTTCCAAATGAGTTTTCTAGGTTTGATGACAAAAAGTAAGTAAACTGGATGATCTACTAACTGAAAACATTGCTTTTTTAAAATCGTACCAATATTGGCAAAGTTAGAGCACGGAAAAAGTTGAGAAACTGAATTTATACACAATTCACGATTTTCTCGAAAAGTGTGTTCAAAATGAGTTTTCTGGGTTTGAATGACAAAAGTAAGTAACGGAGTGCGCTACTAACTGAAACATGCGCTTTTTTAAATCGTGCCAATTATTGGCAAAGTTAGAGCACGGAAAAGTTGAGAAAACTAAATTTTTACAAATTCACGATTTCTCGAAAAGTGGGGTAGGGGAGGGTCAAAGTGAGTTTTTTCTAGGTTCTTGAATGACAAAAGTAAGTAAAACTGGATGATCTACTAACTGAAACATTGCTTTTTTTAAATCGTGCCATAGTGGCAATTAGAGCACGGAAGTGAGAAAAAACTAAATTTTTACAAATTCACGATTTCTCGAAAAGTGGGTTCAAGAGTTTTCTAGGTTTGAATGACAAAAGTAAGTAAAAACTGGAAGGCGCTACTAACTGAAACATTAGCTTTTTTAAAATCGTCCCAATAGTGGTAAAAGTTACAGCACGGAAAAGTTGAGAAACTGAATTTTACAAATTCACGATTTTCTTGAAAAGGGGTCAAAATGAGTTTTCTGGGTTTGAATGACACTAAGTAAAGTAAACTGATGCGCTACTATCTGAAAGATTGCTTTTTTAAATCGTCACCAATATTGGCAAAGTTAGAGCACGGGAAAAGTGAGAAAACTGAAATTTTACAAATTCACGAATTTTCTTTTCGAAAATTTGGGTTCAAAATGAGTTTTTTAGTTTGAATGACAAAAGTTAAGTAAACTGGATGCGCTCACTAACATGAAACATTGATTTTTGTAAATCCGTTCCAAAGTGGCAAAGTTAGGAGAACGAAAAAGTTGAGAAAAAACTGAATTTTAAAAAAATTCACGATTTCGCGCAAAGTGGTTTCAAAATGAGTTTTCTAGGTTTGATATGACAAAAAGTAGGAAAAAACTGGATTTGCGCTACTACTAAACAACATGCTTTTTTAAATGTCTTTAATATTTTCAAAAGTTAGAGCACGGCAAAAGTTTATGAATACTGATTTTTACCAAATTCACGATTTCTCGAAAGTGGGTTCAAAATGAGTTTTCTAGGTTTGAAGGACAAATAAGTAAAACTGGATGCGTACTAACTGAAACATTGCTTTTTTAAATCGTATCCCCAATATTGGCAAGTTAGAAGCACGGAAAAGGTGAGAATACATGAATTTTTACAATTCACGTTTTTCGAAAAGTAAGGTTCAAAATTAGGTTTTCTAGGTTTGAATGACAAAAGCTAAGTAAAACTGGATGCGTACTAACTGAAACATTGCTTTTTTAAATCGTCCCATATTGCAAAGTTAGAGGCACGGAAAAGGTGAGAAACTAAATTTATACCAAATTCCACGATTTTGTCGAAAAACGTGGGTTCAAAAATGAGTTCTCAGGTTTGAATGACAAAAGTAAGAGTAAACGGATGCGCTACTATATGAAACATTGATTTTTTAAATCGTCCCAATATTGGCAAAGTTAGAGCACGGAAAAGTTGAGAAAAACTGAATTTTTACCAAATTCACGATTTCTCGAAAAGGTAGGTTAAAAATGAGTTTCTAGGGTTTGAATGACAAATAGTAAGTAAACTGGAGCGTACTATCTGAAACAATGCTTTTTTAATCGTCCCAAATATGGCAAAGTTTAGAGCACGAAAAGTTGAGAAAACTGGAATTTTATAAAATTCACGAATTTTTCTCAAAAAGTCAGGTTATTAAAAATGAGTTTTCTAGGTTGAATGAAAATAGTAAGTAAACTGGATGCGCTACTATCGAAAAACATGCTGTTTATAATCGTCCCAAATATGGGCCCAAAAGTTAGAGCACGGAAAAGTTGAGAATACTGAATTTTTACAAATTCACGATTTGTCGAAAAGTGGGGTCAAAATGAGTTTTCTAGGTTGAATGACAAAAAAGTAAGTAAACTGGATGATCTAGCTAAACTTGGACAAACATGCTTTTTTAAATCGTCCCAATATTGGCAAAGTTAGAGCACGGAAAAAGTTGAGAAAACTGAATTTTTACAAAATTCACTGATTCTCGAAAAAGGGTGTTCAAATGAGTTTTCTTGGGTTTTAATGACCAAAAGTAAGTTAAATGGATGCGCTACTAACTGAAACATTTACTTTTTTAAATCGTCCAAATATTGGCAAAAGTTAGAGCACGGAAAAGTTGAGAAAACTAAATTTTAACAAATTCACGATTTTCTCGAAAAGTGGGTTCAAAATGAGTTTTCTAGGTTTGAATGACAAACGTAAACTGCATGACCTACTAACTGATACATTGCTTTTTGAAATACGTCCCAATATTGGCCAAAGGTTAGAGCACGGAAAAGTTGAGAAACTGAATTTTACAAATCACGATTTTCTCGAAAAGTGTGTTAAAATAGTTTTCTGGTTTTTAGACAAAAGTAAGAAATGGATGCGTACTAACTGAAAACATTGCTTTTTTAAATCGTCCCAATATTGGCAAAGTTAGAGCACGGGAGAAAAGTTGAAGAAAACTGAATTTTTACAAATCACGATTTTCTCGAAAGTGTGTTCCAAATGAGTTTTCTGGGTTTAATGAACAAAAGTAAGTAAACTGCAATGCGCTACTTAAGTGAAACATGCTTTTTTAAATCGTCCCCCAATATGGTAAAGTTAGAGCACGGGAAAAGTTGAGAATAATGAATTTTACAAATTCACGGATTTTCTTGAAAAGTGGGTTCAAAATGAGTTTTATAGGTTTGAATGGACAAAAGAAGTAAACTGGATGCGTACTATCTGAAAGATTGCTTTTTTAAATCGTTACCAATATTGGCAAAGTTAGAGCACGGAAAAGTTGAGAAACTAAATTTGTACAAATTCACGATTTTCTCGAAAAGGGGATCAAAATGTAGTTTTTTACGTTTTGAATGCCAAAAGTAAGTGTAAACTGGAACGGTACTAAACTGGAAAAATTGCTTTTCTTTAAACGTTCCAATATTGCAAATTAGAGAACGAAAACGTGAGAAAACTGAATTTTCAAACCAAATCCACGATTTAGCTCGAAAAGGGGTTTTCCAAAATGAGTTTTCTAGGGTTGAATGACAAAAAGTAAGTAACGGATGCGATAACTAAATGAAACATTTGCGTTTTTAAATCGTCTTAATATTTTCAAAGTTCAGTGAGCAAGGAAAAAGTTATGAATTATGATTTTTTACAAATTTCACGATTTTCTCGAAAAAGTGGGTTCAAAATGAGTTTTCTAGGTTTGAATGACAAAAGTAAGTAAAACTGGATGCGCATACTAACAGAGGAAACAGTGTTTTTTTAAATCGTCCAATATTGGCAACGTTAGAGACGGGAAAGTTGAGAAAATCTGAATTTTGACAAATTCACGATTCTCGAAAAAGTGGGTTACAAATTAGTTTTCTCGTTGAATGACAAAAGTAAGTAAAATGGATGCGCTACTAACTGAAAAATGCTTTTTTAAATAGTCCCTCCAATTATTGGCAAAGTTAGAGCACGGAAAAGTTGAGGAAAAACTGAATTTTTATAAATTCACGAATTTTCTCAAAACGTAGGTTAAAAATGAGTTTTAGGTTTGATGACAAAAGTCAAGTAAACTGGAGGCGTACTACTGAACCATTGCTTTTTTAAATCGTTCCCCATATGGCAAAGTTAGAGCACGGAAAAGTGATGAATACTGAAATTTTTTACAAATTCACGATGTGTCGAAATATTGGGTTCAAAATGAGTTTTACTAGGTTTGAATGCCAAAAGTAAGTAAAATGGATGCGCTACTAACTGAAAACATTGCTTTTTTAATCGTGCCAATATTGGCAAAGTTAGAGCACGGAAACGTTGAGAAAACTAAATTTTACAAATCACGAATTTTCTCGAAAAGTGGGTTTCAAAGGAGTTTCTAGGTTGAAGACAAAAGTAAGTAAACTGGATGATCTACTAATGAAAACAGTTGCTTTTTTAAATCGTCCCACTATTGGCAAAGTTAGAGCAAGGAAAAGTGAGAAAACTGAATTTTTACAAATTTCACGATTCTCGAAAAGTGTTTGTTCAAAATGAGTTTCTGGGTTTGAATGAAAAAAGTAAGTAAACTGGATGCGCTACTAACTGAAACATTGCTTTTTTAAATCGAGCCAATATTGGCAAAGTTAGAGCACGGAAAAGTTGAGAAAACTAAATTTTTACAAATTCACGATATTCTCGAAAAGTGGGTTCAAAATGCGTTTTCTAGGTTGACGACAAAAGTAAGTAAAACTGGATGCGCTTACTAACTGAAACATTGCTTTTTAAATCGTCCAATATTGGTTAAAGTTAGAGCACGGAAAAGTTTGAGAATACTGAATTTTTTACAAATCACGAGTTGTTCTTGAAAAGTGGGTTAAAATGAGCGTTTTTCATAGGTTTTTGAACTGACAAAAGTAAGTAACTGGATGCGCTACTATCTGAAGCATTGCTTTTTCTTAAATCGTCCCCAATATTGGCAAAGTGAGCACGGAAAAAGTTGAGAGACAACTAGGAATTTTTACCAAAATCACGATTTCTCGGAAAAGTGGGTTCAAAAATGAGTTTTTACGTTTGAATGACAAAAGTAAGGTAAATGGATGCGTACTCAACTGAAACATTGCTTTTTTTAAATCTTCCCAATATTGCAAGTAAGAGAACGAAAGTTGAGAAAACTGAATTTTAACAAATTCACGATTTCTCGAAAAAGGGGTTTCAAAATGAGTTTCTAGGTTTGAATGACAAAAGTAAGTGAACTGGATGCGCTATAATGAAACATTGCTTTTTAAATCGTCCTAATATTTTCAAAGTTTAGAGCACAAAGAAAAGTTATGAATAACTGATTTTTTACAAATTCACGATTTTCTCGAAAAGTGGGTTCAAAATGAGTTTTCTAGGTTGAATGACAAAGAAGTAAACTGGATGCGATACTAACTGAAACCATTGCTTTTTTAAAATCGGGGGGTTCCCAATAGTTGGCAAGTTTAGAGCACGGAAAAGTTGAGAAATACTGAATTTAAAAATTCACGATTTTCTCGAAAGTGGGTTCAAAATTAGTGTTCTATGTTTGCATGGACAAAAAGGAGTAAACTGGATGAGCTGCTAACTAAAACATTGCTTTTTTAAATCGTCCCAATATTGGCAAAGTTAGAGCACGAAAAAGTTGAGAATACTGAGTTTTTGCAAATTCACGATTTTCTCGAAAAGTGGGTTCAAAATGAGTTTTCTAGGTTTGAATGACAAAGTAAGTAAACTGGATGCGCTACTAAGTGAAACAATGTTTTAAAATCGTCCCAATATTGGCAAGTTAGAGACGAAAAGTTGAGAAAACTGAATTTTTGCAAATTCACGATTTTCTCGAAAGTTGGGTTCAAAAATGAGTTTTCTAGGTTTGAATGACAAAAAGTAAGTAAACTGGATGCGCTACTAACTGAAACATTGCTTTTTTTAAATCGTCCCAATCATTGGCAAAGTTAGAGCACGGAAAAGTGAGAATACTGAATTTTTAAAAAATTAACGATTTTCTAGAAAAAGTGGGTTCAAAATTAGTTTCTATGTTTGAATGAAAAAGTAACCTAAACTGGATGAGCTTGCTAACTAAAACATTGCTTTTTTAATCGTCCCAATATTGGCAAAGTTACGAGCACGGAAAAAGTTGAGAATACTGAGTTTTTACTAAATTCACGATTTTCTTGAAAAGAGGGTTCAAATGAGTTTTCTAGGTTTGAATGACAAAAAGTAAGTAACTGGATGCGCTACTATCTGAAAGATGCTTTTTTAAATCGTCCCAATATGGCAAAGTTGGTGAGCACGGAAAAAGTTGAGGAAAACTAATTTTTACAAATTTCACGATTTCTCGAAAAAGTGGGTTTTCAAATGAGTTTTTTAGCTTGAATGACAAAAGTACGTAACTGGATGCGCTACTAACTGAAACATTGCTTTTTTTTTAAATCGTCCCCAATATTGGCAAAGTAAGAGAACGAAAAAGTTGAGAAAACTGAATTTAACAAATTCACGATTTCTCGAAAAGTGGGTTCAAAAGAGTTTTCTTAGGTTTGAATGACAAAAGTAAAGTGAACTGGATGCGCACTAACGAAACATGCTTTTTAAATCGTCTTAATATTTTCAAGTTAGAGCAAAGACAAAAGTTATGAATACTGATTTTTTACAAATTCACGATTTTCTCGAAAAGTGGTGTTCAAAAATGAGTTTTCTAGGTTGTTGAATGAAAAAAGTAAGTAACTGGATGCGCTACTAACTGAAACATGCTTTTTTTAAATCGTCCCCATATTGGCAAAGGTAGAGACGGAAAAGTTGAGAAATACTGAATTTTTACAAATTCCGATTTTCTCGAAACGTGAGGTTCAAAAATTAGTTTTCTAGGTTTGAATGACAAAAGTAAGTAAACTGGATGCGCTACTAACTGAAACATTGCTTTTTAAATCGTAAACAAATATGGCAAAGTTTAGAGCACGGAAAAGTGAGAAAACTGAAATTATACAAATTCCGATTTTGTAGAAACGTGGGTTCCAAAATGAGTTTTCTAGGTTTGAATGACAAAAAAGTAAGTTAAAACTGGATGATCTACTAACTGCAACATTGCTTTTTAAATCGTCCCAATACTGGCCAAAGTAGAGCACGGAAACAAGTTGAGAAAACTGAATGTTTACAAATTCGCGATTTCTCAAAAAGTAGGGTAAAAATGAGTTTTCTACGGTTTGATGACAAAAGTAAGTAAACTGGATGCGCTACTAACTGAAAACAATGCTTTTTTAAATCGTCCAATGAGTGGCAAAGTTAGAGCACGGAAAGTTGAGAAAACTGAATTTTTGCAACATTCACCCCCGATTTTCTCGAAAGTGGGTTCAAAATGAGTTTTCTAGTTTTGGAATGACAAAAGTTAAGTAACTGGATGCGTAATAACTGAAAATTGCTTTTTTAATCGTCCCAAATATTGGCAAAGTTCATCACGATTTTCTTGAAAAGTGGTTCAAATGAGTTTCTAGGTTTTGAATGACAAAAGTAAGTAAAATGGATGCGCTACTACTGAAAAACATTGCTTTTTTAAATCGTCCCATATTGGCAAAGTTAGAGAACGGAAAAGTTGAGAAAACTAAATTTTTACCAATTACGATTTTCTCGAAAAAGTGGGTTCCAAAAGGAGTTTTCTAGGTTGAATGACAAAGTAAAGTTAAACTGGATGAGCTACTAACTGAAACATTGGCTTTTTTAAATCGTTCCCAATATTGGAAAGTTAGAGAACGAAAAAGTGAGGAAAAAATGAATTTTTACAAATTCAGATGTTCTCGAAAAGTGTGTTCAAAATTAGTTTTCTAGGTTTGAATGACAAAAGTAAGTAAACTGGATGCGCTACTATCTGAAACAATGCTTTTTTAAAATCGTCCCATATTAACAAAGTTAGAGCACGGAAAAAGTGAGAAAACTGAATTTTTACAAATTCAGATTTTCTCGAAAAAGTGGGTCAAAATGAGTTTTTCTGGGTTGAATGCCAAAAGTAAGTAAATGGATGCGCTACTACTGAAACATTGCTTTTTTTAATGTCCAATATTGGAAAGTTAGGAGCACGGAACAAAGTTATGAATACTGATTTTTACAATTCCACGATTTTCTCGAAAAGGGGTTCAAAATGAGTTTTCTAGGTTTGAATGACAAAAGTAAGCAAACTGGATGCGCTACTATCTGAAACAATGCTTTTTTAAATCGTCCCCAAATTAACAAAGTTAGAGCACGGAAAAGTGAGAAAACTGAATTTTTACAAAATTTCACGATTTTCTCGAAAAGTGGGTTCAAAATGGTTTTTCTGGTTTGAATAACAAAAAGTAAGTAAACTGGATGCGCTACTAACTGAAAACATTGCTTTTTTAAAATCGTCCCAATATTGGCAAAGTTAGAGACGGAAAAGTTATGAATAACTGATTTTTACAAATTCACGATTTTCTCGAAAAGTGGGTTCAAAATGAGTTTTCTAGGTTTGAATGACGAAGTAAGTAAACCTGGATGCGTACTAACTGAAACATTGCTTTTTTTAAATCGCCCAAATATTGGCAAAGTTTAGAGCACGGAAAGTTGAGAAGACTGAATTTTACAAATTCACGATTTCTCGAAAAAAAGTGGTTTCAAAATTAGTTTTTATAGGTTTGAATGACAATAGTAAGCCAAACTGGATGCGCTACTAACTGAAACATTGACTTTTTTAATCGTTTCCCAATATTGGCAAAGTTAAGAGGCCCCCCGGAAAGTTGACGAAAACGGAATTTTTACAAATCGCGATTTTCTCAAAAAAAGTAGGGTTAAAAATGAGGTTCTAGGTTTGAATGACAAAAAAGTAAACTGGATGCGCTACTAACTGAAACATTGCTTTTTTTAAAATCGCGTCCCAGATATTGGGCCAAAGTTAGGAGAACGGAAAAAGTTGAGAAAACTGAATTTTTTGGCCAAATTTACACGCTTTTCTCGAAAAAGGGTTCAAAAGACGTTTTCTAGGTTTGAATGGGACAAAAGAAAGTAAATGGATGCGCTACTAACTGAAACATTGCTTTTTTAAATCGTCCCAATATTGGCAAAGTTCATTCACGATTTTCTTGAAAAGTGGGTTCAAAATGAGTTTTCTAGGTTTGAATGACAAAAGTAAGTAAACTGGATGCGATACATCTGAAACATTGCTTTTTTAAATAGTCCCAATATGCAAAGTAGAGCACGGAAAATTGAGAGAAAACTAAATTTTTTTACCAATTCCACGATTTTCTCGAAAAGTGGGTTCAAAATGAGTTTTCTAGGTGTGAATGACACAAAGTAAGTAAAACTGGATGCGCTTACTAACTGAAACATGCTTTTTTAAAATCGGTTCTCCCACTCCAATATTGCAACGTTAGAGAACGAAAAAAGTTGAGAAAAACTGGAAATTTTTACAAAATTCACGATTTCTCGGAAAAGTGTGTTCAAAATTAGTTTTCATCGGTTTGAATGACAAAAGTAAGTAAACTGGATGCGCTACTAATCGAAGAGGCTTTTTTAAATGTCCCATATTAACAAAAGTTAGGCACGGAAAAGTTTGAGAAACTGAATTTTACAAATTCACCCGATTTCTCGAAAAGGGGGTCAAACTGAGTTTTCTGGGTTGAATGCAAAAAGTAAGTAAACTGATGCGCCTACTAACGAACACATTGCTTTTTTTAAATCGTCCCAATATGGGCAAAGTTAGAGCACGGAAAGTTATGCAATACTGATTTTTTACAAAATCACGATTTTCTCGAAAATGGGTTCAAAATGAGTTTTTCTAGGTTTGAAGGACAAAAGAAGCAAACTGGATGACGCTACTATCTGAAACACAAGGCTTTTTTAAATCGTCCCCAAATTAACAAAGTTAGAGCACGGAAAAGTTGAGAAACGAATTTTTACAAATTTACGATTTTACTGTCGAAAAGTGGGTTCAAAAATGATTTTCAGGTTTGAATGACAAAAGTAAGTAAACTGGATGCCCCCCCGCTACTATCTGAAAGCATTTGCTTTTTAAATCGTCCAATATTGGCAAAGTTAGAGCACGAAAAGTTTATGAATACTGATTTTTTAAAAATTCACGATTTCTCGAAAATGGGTGTCAAAATGAGTTTTCTAGGTTGAATGACGAAAGTAAGTAAACTGGATGCGCTAACTAACTGGAAACATTGCTTTTCTAAAAATCGTCCCATATTGGCCAAGTGAGAGCACGGACAAGTTGAGAATACTGAATTTTTACAAATTCACGATTTTCCTCGAAAAGTGGGTTCAAAAATTAGTTTTCTAGGTTTTGAATGACAAAAGGTAAGTAAACGGATGCGATACTAACGAAACATTGCTTTTTAAATCGTCCCAATATGGCAAAGTTTAGAGGCACGGAAAAGTATGAGAAAACTGAATTTTTACAAATTCGCGTTTTCTCAAAAATTAGGTTTAAAAATGATGTTTTCTAGGTTTGAATGACAAAAGTAAGTAAACGGGATGCGATTACTAACTAAACATTGCTTTTTAAATCGTCCCAATATTGGCAAAGTTAGAGCACGGAAAAGTTGAGTGTGAAACTGAATTTGCAAATACCGATTTTTCGAAAAGTGGTTTTCAAAATGAGTTTCTAGGTTTGAATGACAAAAGTAAGTAAACTGGATGCGCTACTAACTGAAACAATGCTTTTTTAAATCGTCCCAATATTGGCAAAGTTCATTCACGATTTTCTCGAAAAGTGGGTTCAAAATGAGTTTTCTAGGTTTGAATGACAAAAGTAAGTAAAAACTGGATGCGCTACTATCTGAAACATTGCTTTTTAAATCGTCCCAATTATTGGCAAGGTAGCGCACGGAAAAAGTTGAGAAAACTAAATTTTTACCAATTCACGATTTTCTCGAAAAGTGGGTTCAAAATGAGTGTTTCTAGGTTTTGAATGACAAAAGTTAAGTAAACTGGATGCGCTACTAGCTGAAACATGCTTTTTTTAAAATCGTCCCAATATTGGACAAAGTTAGAGAACGAAAAAAAGTTGAGAACAACTGAATTTTTACAATTCACGATTTGTCGAAAAGTGTGTTCCAAAATAGTTTGTCATACGTTTGAATGACAAAAAAGTAAGTAAAACCCTTTGGATGCGCTACTATCTGAAACAATGCTTTTTAAATCGTCCCATATTAAAAAAGTTAGAGCACGGAAAAGTTAGAAAAACTGAATTTTACAAATCACGATTTTCTCGAAAGTGGGTTCAAAATGAGTTTTCTGGGTTTGAAGACAAAAGTAAGTAAAACTGGATGATATAACTGAAAACATTGCTTTTTAAATCGTCCCAATATTGGCAAAGTAGAGCACGGAAAAGTTAAGAAAACTGAATTTAACAAAATTCACGATTTTCTCCAAAAGTGGGGTAAATGACGTTTTCTAGGTTGAATGACAAAAGTAAGTACAAACTGATGCGCTATAACTGAAAACATTGCTTTTTTTAAGAATCGTCTTATATATTTTTCAAAGTTAGAGCATGGAAAAGTTAAGAAAAACTGGAATTTTTCTACAAAATTCACGATTTTCTCAAAACGTAGGTTAAAAAAGGAGTTTTCTAGGTTTGAATGACAAAGTAAGTAAACTGGATGCGCTACTAACTGAAAACAATGCTTTTTTAAATCGTCCCAATTTGGCAAAAGTTACGAAGCACGGAAAAGTTGATGAAAAACTGAATTTTTACAAATTCCACGATTTTCTCGAAAAGTGGGTTCAAAATGAGTTTTCTAGGATGTGAATGACAAAAAGTAAGTAAACGGATGCGCTACTAACTGAAACATTGCTTTTTTAAAATCGTCCAATATTGGCAAAGTTAGAGCACGGAAAAGTTGAGGAATCTGAATTTTTACAAAATTCCCACCCCCCCCCGCGTTTCTCGGAAAAAGAAGGTTAAAAATGACGTTTCTAGGTTTTGAATGAAAATAGTAAGTAAACTGGTTTCGCTACTAACTAAAACATTGTTTTTTTAAATCTTTCCCAAATATTTGGCAAAGTTCTTTCACGTTTTTCTTAAAAAACGGGGTTTAAAAAATAAATTTTCTGGGTTTTGAATGACAAAAGTAAGTAAACGGGAAAATGCGCTACTTTTCTGAAACATTGTTTTTTTAAAATCTCCAATTTGGCAAAGTTAAAAGACACCCGGAAAAGTTGAGAAAACTAAATTTTTCCCAAATTTCACACGTTTTTCTCGAAAAGTGGGTTAAAAATGAGTTTTTAAGTTGAATGCCCAAAATAAGAAAAAATAAAATTGCGCTATTTAACTGAAACATTGCTTTTTTAAAAATCGCCCCAAAAATTGGGGCAAATTTAAAGAGCACAAAAAAAAGTTGAAAAAAATTTAAATTTTTTTAAAAAATTCCCCGGATTTTCTGAAAAGTGGGGTTCAAAATTAGTTTTCTAGATTTAAAATGACAAAAGTAAGAAAACCCGGGAAATGCGCTACTATCTAAAAACAATGTTTTTTAAATCGCCCCCCATATTAACAAAGTTAGAGAAACCCGAAAAATTTGAAAAAAATGAATTTTTACAAATTCACGATTTTCCCAAAAAAGGGGTTTCAAAAATAAGTTTTCGGGGTTTGAATGAAAAAAGAAATAAACTGGAGGGTTACTAACTGAAAAAATTGTTTTTTTTAAATCGCCCCCAATTTTGGGCCCAAAGTTAGAGCACGGAAAAAGTTAAGAAAACTAAATTTTTTAACAAATTTCACGATTTTCCCAAAAAAGGGGGTTTTAAAAAATGATTTTTCCCTTAGGTTTGAATGAAAAAAGAAGAAAACGGGAAATGCGTACTAACTGAAACATTTTTTTTTTAAAATCGTCCCCAATTTTGGGAAAAAGTTAGAGCATGGAAAAGTTGAGAAAACTAAATTTTTTAAACAAATTCACGTTTTTCTCAAAAAGTGGGTTTTTAAAAATGAGTTTCTGGGGTTTAAAATGAAAAAAGGGAAGTAAACGGGATGGCTACTAATTTGAAACAATGCTTTTTTTAAATCGTCCCAATATTGGCAAAGTTAGAGCAGGGAAAAAGTTTGAAAAAAACTGAAATTTTTAAAAAAATTACGATTTTTCGAAAAGGGGTTAAAAAATAAATTTTTCTGGGTTTGAATGAAAAAAAGAAAAGTAAACTGGATGCGTTTACAAAACTAAAAAACATTGCTTTTTTAAATGTCCCAATATTGGCAAAGTTAGAGAAAGGGAAAAAGTTGAGAATCTAAATTTTTTTAAAAATTTCACGTTTTCTCAAAAAAGGGGGTTAAAAATGAGTTTTCTAGGTTTAAAATGAAAAAAGTAAGAAAAAAGGGGTTTCGTACTATCTAAAAGATTGCTTTTTAAATCGCCCCAAATTTTGGGCCAAAGTTGAGCACGGAAAAAGTTGAAAACTAAATTTTTTACAAATTCACGTTTTTCCCCGAAAAAAAGGGGTTAAAAAATTGATTTTTCTAGGTTTGAATAAAAATGTGAAACTGGATGCCCCTACTATTCTAAAAAACATTGTTTTTTTAAAAAGGGCCCAAATTTGGGCCCCCCAAAGTTTAGAGCGGGGGAAAAATTTAAGAAAATTTGAATTTTTAAAAAATTCCCCGTTTTTCCCTTCCGAAAAGTGGGTTCAAAACGATTTTCGGGGGTTTTGAATGACAAAAGAAGAAAACTGGATGCGTACTAACTGAAAACATTGCTTTTTTAAATCGTCCCAATATTAGCAAAGTTAGAGCAGGGAAAAATTTGAGAAAACGGGAATTTTTACAAATTAAAGATTTCGAAAAGTGGGTTAAAAAATTGAGTTTTCCCTTGGGTTTTGGGAATGAAAAAAAAGGGCAGAAAACCCTTGGATGCGCTACTAACGAAACATTGTTTTTTTTAAACCGTCCCAATATTTTCAAAGTTAGAGCAAGGAAAAGTTAAAAAAATACTGAAATTTTTCAAATTCACGATTTTCTCAAAAAGTGGGTTCAAAATGAGTTTTTTTTTTGGTTTTGAATGACAAAGTAAGTAAACTGGAGGGCGCTATAACTAAAAACATTTTTTTTTAAATCGTCCCAATTTGGCAAATTTTAGGGGCACGGAAAATTTGAAAAAACTAAATTTTTTTTCCCAAAATTCACCATTTTCTCAAAAAGTAGGTTAAAAATATTTTTTCTAGGTTTGAATGACAAAAGTAAGTAAATGGTCGCTACAACTGAAAAATTGTTTTTTTAAAATCGCCCAATTTTTTTCAATTTTAGACCCGGGAAAAAGTTATGAATACTAAATTTTTTTAAAAAATTCACAAATTTTCCTCAAAAAAGTGGGTTCAAAAGGTTTTCTGGGTTTTTTAAATGACAAAAGTAATTTAAACTAAAATGCGTTTTCTAACTAAAACATTGCCTTTTTAAATC
>JANFPS010000216.1:0-25558 GCA_024703675.1 Drosophila nebulosa | reverse complement strand
TTTTGGTGCCTGGGTTTTCATAGCAAATTTGGGGAAAGGTTTTAGAAAAAAAAAAAAAAGGAAAAAAACAAAAAAAGGGGAAAAACATTAGCGTAAACTTTCCCTAAAACGAACCAAAATGGGGGAGAAACAAGATATTTTTTTTTCTCCTTTCGCTTGGGTTTTTTTTTTCGATTTTTTGGGTATAAAAAAGAAGGGGCTGGCACCCGGAAAAAACAGCTTTTAAATTTTCCCTTTTCGGGAACCTTTTGGGGCATTGCTTTAAATTTAAGGGGGAAATTAATTTGTAACTAAAAAATGCCCTTTGCCGTTGGCCCCCAAAGGGGGGAAAAAAGGATTGGGAAAGGGGGGTGCTAAGCGCCCCATCGAAAAAGTTTTTGCTTTTTAAAATTAAAATTCCGTGGGGAAAATTCCCCCCGAAACCCCCGCCATCCCGCCGTTTTGGCTCTTTCGTGGGGGGTTGTCAAATTTTTATCTTTTGGGGCCCCTTAATTTTTTCTTAAATGGGGAAAAAACTCGTGGTTGTCCTGAAAAGTAATTTTCTGGAAAATGTAACTTCCGTGTTTGGCCGTCCCCTACACCGAACTTTGCCCCAAAAAGGAAAGGACTTTTTCCAAACTTGCCTGGTGTTGTTTTACCATTAAAGGGGACGGGCCGCACGTTTTAAAGGGTTTTGGGGTTAAAAAAAATTCCCAAAAAAAACAATGTAAAAAAAAATTTTAAACCCCCCCAAATCCCCTTAAAAAAATCGGTCCCTTTTCCCAGGACCACCAAAAAAATGAATAAAAAGAGAAATCAAAAAATTCAAATGTTTTTTTTATTTTTTTAAATTTAAAATCAAAATGGGGATATCCCCATAAATGCAAGTTAAATTTTTATTATTCCCAAACAAAATTCTTACTCTGGGGTTTTTTAATTTTAAAAACTGATTTTATATAAAAATATTAATCCCCAAAAATTGTTTTCTATTTTGTTTTTTTGGGATAAAAAAAAAACTTAAAAATAAAAACCTTTTTGGTTTGCTATCACCTTTCAAGTAACCAATGGCCCTTTTTCCTCAAAGAAAAACCTACTAAACATACATGTGTCATATTTTTTGTACGTATTTGGGCAAAGTTGAAAACTGTATTAATTTTTTTTAATACTTTTGGTCGTTCCGGGGCAAAGGAAAAACGGTTTTTTTTTAAAAATTTGGTTTAAATTTTTTGTGTGTTTTTTTTTAATGTACAATTTTAATATATTTTTTTAAGAAAAAAATTTTTCCGTTTTAAAAGCCTTCTTTTTTCCTGTTTTTTTTTTTGGCCAGAAGTACAAGCCCTTAATTTTGTTAGGGAAAAGCACACCACCCTAAGGGAAAAAAACAATTTTAAACCGCCAAAAAAACCCATTTTTTGGTTTTTTAAAATTTTTCCCCTAAAATTTCCGTTTGCGGAGGGCCCAATTGTAAGGGGCGAGGAATAATTCTAGTTTTCCCCTTTGTTTGGGTTTAAACAAAGCAGAAATTCCCAAACCCCAAACTCAAAACTTCGCGGCCAAATAATTTCCTAAACACCGCCAAAAAAAACCGGGAGAAAACCCCCGGCCCCCCCAACAAAAACCTTTTGGGCCCTTTTTAATTTTCCTTTGGGGGGAAAAAAACCCCGGTTTAAAAAAATTAGGGGCCCCAACGGGAAACTGGGGGGCCCAAATGCGGGGGTTTGAACGGGGGATTTTTTTGGCTTTCCCTTTTCCCAACTTTTGCCCCCCCCTTTTAAAAAAAACTACCAAGGACTTTTTTTTTAAATTTTTTTGTTTTTTCCCTGTTTTCATTTTTTTTTTGTATTCCCCCTGGCCCCCCCCGGTTTTTCAAAAACAAAATTTGCTCACAAAAACGATGTTTTTGAGGGGTTTTTGGAGCGGTCTTTTGCCATTTTTTTTAAATATTTTTTTCCCAACGGCACACTCATTCACCTGGGGTTGGTTGCTCAAATAAAAATTTTAACCAAAGACGAGGGAAACCCAAAAAAAAAAGTAAAACTTCAGGGCCTCTTTGGGAAACGAGCTAAATTTTTTCCATTTAAAAAAGTAAAAAGTGTTTTGGTAAAATTGGGAAATTAGTAAACCCAAAGTGAAATATCCCACCAAAAACTAGGGGAAAGGGCGCCAAGAAAGCTGGCAAGGCTAAAAAGAAATCCCCCCAAGAAAAAAACAAAAAAAGAACGCAACGAAAGGGAAAATTTTATGCTATCTACTTTTTCCAAAGTTTTTAAAGGGGGGGTTCCCCCCCAACACTGGCTTTCGTAAAAAAACGATGACATAATAAACCAGCTTTGTGCCCCGATTTTTTTCGAACGAAAATTGCTGCCGGGGGCGTCCCCCCCTTGGGCCCCACTAAAAACCAACCCGGATCGCCCCTCACCATTCGCGAAATGGGGAAAAAAG
The DNA here is from genome assembly GCA_024703675.1 of Drosophila nebulosa. Classification (NCBI taxonomy): domain Eukaryota; kingdom Metazoa; phylum Arthropoda; class Insecta; order Diptera; family Drosophilidae; genus Drosophila; species Drosophila nebulosa. The sequence continues at coordinate 23,137 of JANFPS010000216.1, read as the reverse complement.
GGCCTGTCACCAAGTAAAAAACCAAGCTCGAAAAAAATTCCCAAATGGAACCACAAAGCCCTTATTTTTCCAAAAAAAGGCCCTTTTCAGGGCCACAATTTTTGTATTGAAACGATTTTAAACAAAATTTTAAAATATACTTTGGGTTTTTAGCAAGATGTAGCAATAAACTAATAAAAAAGATAAAAGAAAAATTTAAATAAATTGCGCCCTGCTTTAATTTGCGTTTTCCCGCTAAATTAAGTTCCATTTAATAAATGTATAAAAACTTTTTTGTTGTATAAAAACTATCTGCTTAATGAAAATTTTTCTATAATTTTTTTAAAAAATGTAAAACTTTTTTTTTTCCCTTTTTTTTGTTAAAAATTGTAGCCCTGAAAAGGGCGGGTGTTGAAATCAAAATTTTAGACTTTCTTTTTCCCGATTTTCCTAAAATTATAGCATTCCCCTTAAATTCCCATTTAAAAAATAAAATATTTCCCTTTTTGGGGTTCCCCCGTTGCCCTTAGTTTGGGGGTTTTTTTGACGGTAGCGGGAGGCAGCCTTTTTTTGGGGTTGTCTTTTTTGGTTTAAGCCGATGCAGCCAGCAAACTTTTTTTAGCTTTTGGTTTATTTTTAACTTGACTTGGGCCTTCGATGGGGTTTGGGTTTCCCGTTTTTTACATTTTCCTCTTTTCGTAGCACCCTTTTAAACCTTTGCCCTTTTTTTTTTTTCCCCTTTTTTCCCTCTGCTGTCTTTTTGGTAGCGACCTGGCCCCTTTTTTGGCCTTTTTGGTTTTCTTTTCAAAGGGAACCAAGTCCAGAAAACCGGCCCCCCTTTTTTTCAAACGCTGCTTTTTTTTTTTGCTGTTTTTCCCCCGAGGGGGCCCCCATTTTTTTTGGGGGTTTGCTTTTCTTTTCCACGAAGCAACTTTGGCTTCGGATCCTTTTTTTGGCGGCGGGCTGACGTTTAAAAAAAGAAAAGGAAACCTTTTCCCTTTTTTTTTGGGGAATCAGTTTTGGGCCTTTTTTCCCAAAAAGTTTACTTTAAAGGGTCCCCCCTTGAAAAATTTGGTTGCCGTTTTTTTGGGGGCATCAAAACTTTGAAAATGGCATTTAAAAAATTTCTTGATTGCCATTAGTGGGAAACCAAACCAACGTTCCTTTAAATTTTTAAAATCGAAGGTCTACATTTTGCTGGTTTTTTGGATGGGTTTGGTGGGGCAGCCCAAAATTTTTTTGGGCCTTTTGGGTTGGGTGGCGTTCCCTTTTTGGGCCCAGCCAAACCTTTTTCTCCCCTGAATCCCTTTTTGCGGGCTGGTTTTTGGCTGTTTTGGGAAAAAGCCCCCCGGGAGTGCTGATCCCCTTTTTTTGCGGGCCTAAAACTAAAATTCAAACTTATCACTTTTTAACCTTTTAAAATTTTCGAAAATATCCCCAAAAATAAACCTTTTTAAAATTTTAAAAAGATTGTAATAAAATTGCGCTAGGGGAAAAAATTTCCTTTCCCATTCGAATGAGAATCGGGGGAGGAGACCCTTGGGGAAAAATGAAATTTGCCATTGCCCCGATTAAATTGGGGAATAGTTTTTTGGGTTTAATAGTGCTCGTTTAAATTTCCCCGGGGGTTTTCACCCTTAATACCCACAATTTGATTTTTTTTCTATTTCACAATAATTTAAATTTTTTTTAGTTTTTTCGTTTGCCAAAAATTTTTTTTTTGTTATTTTTTATGTTATTTTTTTTTTTTAAAATTTTAATCAAATATGAACTAAAGTGTAATAAAGAAAAGCAAATTTTTGCATGTAACTACATAAAAATTTTTAAAAAAAACGAAGTTTAAAAACGAATTATTTCTTCAAGATTAAATTTTCCAAAAATTTTCCCTTTTGAATTATTAAAAAAAATTTTGTTTTAAAATTTTTTTTTTTATATTTATATAAACCCTATCGAAAATTGGGCTCTAAAAAATGGGGTAAAACCCGGGGATTTTTTATCGGCATGAATAAAAGTTTTTTTTATTGGAAAACAAATTTGGTTTTTCAAAAAGAATCCCCAAAAATTTTTATTTCTAAAGTTAAAATATCAAAATTTTCACAATTTTAAAAAAATGTTTTTTACCATAATAAAACCCTTAACCCGAAAATCTTTAACATTTAGATTTCCAAAATTTAAAAAAATGAAATTTTCCCCACCTAATATTTTTATGTTTTACCAATTTTTTATATTGAAAAACCAAAATTTTTTGTTTAAAAAAACCAAAAAAAAAATCTTAAATTTTTTAATTATTTTTAAAAACCTGCCAGCAAAAAATCAATGTACATAAATTTAATTTATTACCTTAAATACTTTTTAAAAATTTGATTTTTTTTTGTGACTTAAAATTTTTTTTTTATTATGTAAAACAAACGTATGTTAAAAGAGGGAAAGTAACCACACGATGAAAAAATAAATGCCCGGCAAACAAGGAAAAAAAGACAAATTTATTAAAAAAATAACATTATGGTTTAATATATTTTTACTGATGTGGGGAATCCTTTTTAAAATAATCAAAAATAAAACACAAGGGAATAAAAAAAATAAAGTTTTAATTTTTTTCATAAAAAATGAAAAATTAAAAATCTCAAAATAAAGATTTAAAAGTTTTTTTGGTCCTGCAAAGGGCCCATTTTTATTAAAAATGCGCTTTGGGGTTCCAATTGTTGTGCCCACAATTTTCAACTACCCAATTTAACACGCTCGCCACGAATGCGTCCCGGCTAGTTTTGGGTACCTTTGGCTAATGGTCACACGTTTGGCCTGGTTGCACAAAAGTTTGGGAAACTTCAAAGAGGCCCAAATAGTAGGCTTCGCTAGCTTTTCCCGTAAAGCCCAAAATGGGGGAACTCTGAAAACCGGGAAGTCGGTCCTTTTAAAACCCGGGGAATTTTTGCGCACCAAAAGCTTTGGGAAAGGCATTTGGGGTAGACAGCTCTGTTCTCTTTTGATAACGCCCGGAATTTTTACGCAAAGGGGAACGGGAAAAGGGGGGGGTAGCGATGAGGTTTTTTTCAGCCCCCCGGGTTGGGTGGAGCGCTCTTACGTTGCTTTAGTAGCTAGCTGCTTTTTGGGGGGCCTTTCCACCTCGATTACCCGCATTTTTTTTAGTACGAGCCATTTTTCACTAAAAAATTTTTTTTTTTTTTTATTTTTTGGTTTTTAATTTCACTCTTTACTACTCCTGTTTTAAAAACAATAAACCCAAAGGCTCGTTTTGTGCCTGGGGTTTTTTAGCAAAAATTTTGGGGTAGGTTTGAAAGGAAAAAGAAAACGAAAAAGAGAAAACATTAGCGTTCACTTTTTTGACGAACCGGATGAAGGGGGAAACAAATTTTTTTCCCCTCGCTCCGGGGTTTTTTTTTGGATTTTTGGGATAAAAAAGAAGCGCTGGCAGCAGACACAGCTTAGTTTTTTTTTCGGGCTCTTTTGCAGGGGCGTTAAAGTGAAAAGTGTTTAAAATAAAAAATGACTGGCCGTGGGAAAGGGGGAAAAAGGATTTTTGGGAAAAGGGGGGTGCTAAGCGCCTCGTAAAGTGTTGCGTGATTACCCCGGGCATACGAAACCCCCCACCCCGTTTGGCTGTCGGGGGCGGTGTCAAACTATCTCTGGTCAAAATCTATGGGGAAACTCGTGGTGTCCTGAAGTATTTCGGGAAAAATGTAATCCGTATGCAGTCACCTACCCCAAACCCATGAAAAAAAGGAAAGACGGGCCCAAGCCTGGATGTTGGGGTTACGCATTGAAGAGACGGGCCGCGCTTTGGGCTTTGGGGGTTTAAAAAAAAATTAAAAAACACAATTTTTTTTTTTTTTTTTTTTTTTTTTTGTTATAATGGGGATCCCCTTTTTACAATCTGTCCGTTTTCGTGGAAAATAAAAATTATGTGGGCGTGCCCTGATTAGGGAATTAAAATTTTAAAAACAATATAACAGATTATGTTTTTAAAGGGCAAAATCATCAAAAAGGGGCTAGGGTATTTAGGGGGGTTTGGGGGTTTTTTGGGTGGGGGGAGGGGGGGGCGTTGGGTTGGACCCATAGCTGATAAATCCTCGGGGCCCTGGTAGGTCCAATGGATGGAGTTTCTTGGCGGCGGGTGGTAGGGGCTTTTTTTCTAGAAAAAATTTTGGCCAGCGGGTTTTGGGGTGCCTGCGAGACTTTCCCCGAAGGGGGGCCTTGCTGAGCCTAGCTATTTCGTCCTGAACCCGGGGCATTTGAGTACCTCGTTTTTTTTTCCTTCTATTTTTTTTTTTGTGTGTTATAGCGCGTTCAAAATTTAAATCTGAGAGCCTTTTTTCTGGAAGGTTTTGTATGGGGTTCCCATTTTTTTTGCGGCTGGCTTTTAACCCCCCGGGTTTTGGGAACCCCATATGCCCCACTTTGGGCTTCATGATGGATTTATAAAAAGCTCTTCATGCGAAACCGCAGTTTTCGACCTCCCTGCCTATGAGCCACTTTGGGGGGGGGGGGGGGGGGCCTTAACCCGGGCAATAGCCTTTTGTTTTTCAAGTGATTTTTTCCAGGTCAGCCCCTCCTGTCCAGAGTGACCCCCAAAGTATTTGGCATATTTCGAAAAAGGTATTTTCATCCTTCCCAGCGGGAACGGGGGACAGTACCTTTTTTTTAGGGTGTGTTACTTGAGCTGATTTCTTTTGTGTTAACCGCCATTTCCTTTTCCCTTTTTGAAAGCCATGCACCAGGGGAATAAATTTTTGCTCTTGCATTAGATTGCCAGCAGTCTGTGACAAAGGGATCCATTTAAAAAAGGCAGTATCGTCTGCATACTGGCTGGGCACTCTGGGGTCTTGGGTTTGTGGGGCATTCGGCCGTGTACAAAAGTGTACAAGACTGGGCCCAGAACGTTTTCCCGGGGGGACCCCGGGCCCTTTTGACTTTTTTTGTTTCCCCAGATATTGCATCTCCGAAATCTCACATAGAAAAATTCCCTGCCCCCTTGAGGTAAAACGTACCCCAAGAAAATGTGGCGCGGGTATGCGATCTTCAATTTGTCAACCCCCCAAGGGTCCCAAAACTCTGCCCGAATCCCTGTTTAAACGCCCAAGAAAACTGCGTTTGCAGTTTTCTTCTCCTAAAAATGTTTTCCAGTTTTTTTGTCTGTGTCCTATGGCATGCTGGGGTGTCCCCATGGCACTCCCCAAAAAACCCAAAATTTGGGGGACAGGGATAAAAACCGGGCCTCGCCCTTTTGGTCGTACTCTACGCAAAAATACCCTCTCAGCAAATTTTGGAGAATAGGGCCAAAAAAACTGATCGGACGATAGGGGCGAGATTGGCTGCAGTTTTTTCCCGGGTTTTTGGGGGTCAGGATTTTTCCGGCGCCTTCCACTGGGTGGGAAAATGTCCTTCGGAAAGCTTTGTTAATGATGTTGAGGGGGGAGCGGAACAGAAATTCGTCGGGAGGGCTTTAATCGCTAGAACGTCTATACCATCATAGCCGGGGGACTTGAGGTTTTCCAAGCTTCCCGACTCTGCTAGCAGTTTTTTCCAAAATTTCAACCTCTCGATAGGGGGGGCCCAAATTTGGGCGGGGTATACCCAAAGATTTTTCTCGTAAGGCTCCGCAGGGGGGGGGGGTTGGGAACATCTGTTAAGGGGGTGGGGCCCCTCTGACAAGGGGGTTGGCAAAGGTGCTGCTCGGTCGCTGCCCTGTGCGGCACCCGAAACCGTCTTCCTTCTAAGAGGCCCCTTCCTCATGATGGGTCTTTTGATTTTTTTTAGACAGCCGCCAAAGGTTGTCTGCGGGTGGGCCAGGCTCGATTTTGTCCGAAGTTTTCCCAAAGGGTTTCCCGGCGGATTTGTGTAGGAGCTCTTTGAGTTGGGTTGGCCGCTCTGTTGAAAAACTGGGCCCTTTTCCCCGGGGTTTTCAGAATATTGCCACCACGACGAAGTCGCCTCTTTTTCCGCAACCGCGAAGATACCCCCCGGTTTCCCCAAAATTCCGCGTTTTCCCACGTGGACTTATGGATTTCTGGTTGGGGTCGGAGTGGCTAGTGAGGGCCCCATTGTGGTGGAAAGTTGAGTTTTTTAACCGCCGTCCCAAAAACCTCCCCCGGAGTTGGGGCTGAACAGTGGGGTTGGTTGCTTTGGAGCCACAAATGGTACACTTACGTTTTTGTTACGCTTAAACATCCTGCTTCTGCCCCTGTTTGGGGCTGGCTGGCATGTTAAAAGAGGAGCTTGACTGGGGCCGTGGTCGGAGCAGAGATCTATATCGTTGCCCGGCAAAAACCCGTGTCCTTTTCAAAACCCCCCGAGACAGCGAATTCCCGAAGATCAGGGTTTTTTTGGCGTCCCCTGGGGGCCCGTATGGGGGGCTCTCCAGTGGAGTTGGGAGTCAACCCCTTTTTCGCTATGCATTAAAAAGGCTCTGCCCTTAGGGTTTAAAAATGCGGGACCCCCAAACCCAATTTTGTTTTTTCGTTAAAGTCTCCCCCCAATAACAAGCGGTACCTGGGGTATCAAATAGGTTTTTTGGGAAAGAGGAAATTTAACGTGGGGTCTTGGGGGGGCAAATAGACGGCCGCAAAAAATGTGTCTCCCCTTGGACTTACGACTCTTACCTTGGGGCACTGGGCCCCCCCGGGGGCCCCATCGGGAGGGAGTTTTCCCATACTTGATACCCCTTTTTATGAAATATTCTGCACCTCCGCGCGCAGATTCCCTTGGGATGTTGGCGGTATGACGTCATAGCCTTAATTTTAAAAAAAAGATTTTCTTTTAAAGTGGGTTTTTTGAACGGTTTGGAAAGTCCACATGTTTAGTTTAAAGCGTTCCTGACCCTTGCCTGGGTTTTCACAGGCCGTTCGCTTTTCCCTATTTGTTTCATGGGGGCTTGTTTTCAGCTTTTGGGCCCTGAGAGACATACCTTTGCGACAGCGCCGCACACGGGGCTGCATTTTATAAAATCATGGGCCCCCAAACGATCGACTCTTGTTCGTTTTTTTTTCCCCAATTAAACCCGGTTTTTTCTTCTGCTGCTCTTGCCCGCAGGGGGGGCTTTTGTGATCCTCTAAGAAAACCCGGGGTTTGGGGAAAGTTAAGCCGGTTTGACGGCTGTAAAAGATGGGGGCCCGATGGGGGCAGGGACCTTTGTCCCTTTGGGGGGGGAGTGTTCCCTTGGGTTTTAGGTACACCCTTGGGATCCTTTTTAAGAGGCGTTGGGTCTCCTTTGGGAGTTCGCGCCCCCCCGGGAGGGGCCCCCCTTGGGGTTTTTGGGGACTCGGCAGAGGCGTGGGCATGACCCTTTCCACACTTCCCCCCGGCCGGGAAGCCCAAATCGCAGTTCGCTTTGGTGTGTCCAAATCCTTGGCAGCGAAAGGGATTTTGGGCTCCCCCTTTCCCACTTGTGAGGGGGCCCCGATACGACGATGCAGGTTTCTAATCGCTTGATGGTAAAACTTCCTTTTTGGGTTTTTTGGGGAGGTTCAAAGTTTACAAAGAAGATCGCCATTTTTCTTCTTTGTGTGATGACTAAGACCCTTTTTGATATCGTTTTCCCCCTGACGGGGTTTCCTAAGGGACTACCCCATCCTTAATATCGGCCCGGATCGTTTTAAATGGTGCAATCCCTTGATGACAATGCGGTATGCAACTCGTCCCCTTTGGGTGAAATGTTTGAAAAGGGGCTTTCGACTTTTTATTAAGGGAAATTTTTGACTTAGTGAAAGCTCTCTTTTTTCAGGTGTATTAACCCACACATCCGTCCCCCTGCCCCGACTTGTAGGTAAAGTTCTGGGGTTTTTCCCAAAACCGCAGATAAATCAGATGCATGTCCTTTATGTTAACAAAACCCGGGAACCAAAAATTTGGGGGGGGGTTTATTATCCGCACAGGTACTCTGGGGGCCCGCTCTTGGGAAATGTTTTTTTCCTCCTTCCATTTTAAACGTCCATCTTTCCCCCTCTTCCTCATCATTTTTAGAGAAAGTGGAACCTTTGCTGCAAATTGGGCCCCCCTTTTTCCTATATTCCCGGGTTGGTGTATCGGATTGCCGCTTTGGCGTGTAATGGGGGTTTTTTTTTTTTATTTCCCCCCGGCTCGGTGCTTGAGGAGGGATCGTCGCTTTCCTCATAAAGGTGACTCTCTTGGCTTTGGGCTTGGTTTTTTGAACCTTCCTGTTTTTTTGTTGATGCAAACCCTTTTATGATTGGTCCTTTCACTGTCCCTTTTGGGTTTTTGGGGTATACTTCCACGATGGTGATGTAGGTATTTTTTGCTTTGGTTGTTGGGTGGCCCGGGCCATTATGGCCCATTTAAAGGGCCCCCTCCGCCTTACAAGTCCCGTGCTGCTTTTAATGTAATCTCATGCCCGAAGTAAAGCAAAACTTTTTAGGAAAAATTGGGTTCCCCAAAAAGGGGGCAACAGTTTATGGTCTTATTTGATTGGCAGAGATAAAAAACCGTGAAATTCTAATAGTCGGGAGATAATACAGTTTTGGTTTTTTTTGATTTTCTTCACTTTTTTTTCGTTTGTTTTTCCCCACCGTTATACAATAGTATTAATACCTTGTAACCTTGCCCCAACACGTCCCGATACGTTTTGGCGTTCACCCCTCCCTTTGAAAAAAACCAATTGAAAAACAAAACCCTTTTGCCCAAAAAAAAAATTTCGGTCCTTTTCGGGAAAAAAAAAAAAAAAATAAATAAAAAAGAAATAAAAAAATTTAAATATGTTTTATTTTTTTTAATTTAATTAAATATATGTGGATACAAGTTTTAAAAGTTACATTATTAATACCCCCAACAAAATTACTTTCTGGGGTTTTTGGTAAGTTAGGAAAATGTTTTTTTATATACAAATAATACATACAAAATGAAATCAAATTTTGTTATTGATAAAAAAATTTAAAAATTAACCATTAAGGCTGCTATAAAATAAAAGGTACTGGCACACTTTCAAAACAAACTAAAAACCCATCCCTGTGTACATATGTAGTACGTTTTGAAAAGATTGAAAACTGTTTAATTTTTTTAAAATATTTTTTGGTTTCGCCCTAAAAAGAGGGGTTTTTTTTTGTTTGAATAGGGGGGAGTCCCAAAGGGAAATATTTTTTTTTAAGAAAATATTCGTTTTTTAAAAGCCTTCTTTTTTTTTTTCCTTGGGAGAATTTACAGCCTAAAGGGTTGGGAAAGCACCCAAACCGGCGGGGGTTTCCCGCCAAAAAGAAAAATTTTTTTAAAACCCCTCTCTTTACGGATGGCCAATTGTAGATGGGAGGAAATAATTCTTTTTCTGGGGGTCACAGCACCCCTTGCCAGCCAACTCAAAAAACTTCGGCGGCCAAATATTCCATAACACACCAAAAAAACCGGAGCCCCCGGCCCCAAACACTTTGGGAAAAATTTTCCCTTGGGATAAACCCGGTAAATTTACCCCCAACGGGGAAACTGGGGGCCAGCGCGATTTGAACGCAAACTTTCCCTTTCCAAAATTTGCCCCCCTTACCACCCGGAATTTTTTTTTAAATTTTTTGTTTTTTTCCCCTTTTTTCACTTTTTCATTTGTTCACGCTCACCCCGAATGTTGATTTTGAGCGGTCTTTGCCTTTTTTTTTATCCTTTTCCCCCCAGGGGCCACACCCATTCAACTGGGGGTTGGTCCCAATAAAAATTTTTTAACGGAAGCCCCCGATGCAAAAAAAAAAAAAGTATAACTTCAGGCCGTTGGACGAGCTCACTTATTAAAAGGGGAAAAGTGTTTTTTTGGAAATTAAAAATTTAGTAAAGGGCCCAAAGTGAAATATGCCCCCAAAAATTTATTGGGTAAGGAGCCAAAAAAAGGGGGCAAGGCTAAAAAAGAAATCACCAAAAATAAAAAAAAAGAAGCCCCAAGCTTTAAGGAAAAGTTACCCTATCTACTTTTAAACAAAGTTTTTTAAAAGCAGGTCCACCCGACCGGGCTTTTCGTCAAAAGCGTAAACCCAAAATAAACCAGTGTAAAAGATTTTTTCAAAACGTATTGCTCCCGAGGCGTCCCGTTTGGGCCCATAAAACAAGCGATCGACCTCCCCATCGCAAATGGGGGAACAAAGGCGTCCCCCAAGTAAAAGGGGGCCCCTAAAATAAATGTCCTAGGAACACCCACGTTTATTCCCCAAAAAAAGGCCTTTTCAGGCCACGGTTTGTATTGAAACATTTTTAAAATTTTTTTCAATATACATTGTTTTGTAGCAAGTTTTTGGTGCAAAAAACCCAATGAAAAAGATAAAATAAAAAATTAAAAATTTTGGTCGCATTAATTTGCGTATTCGTTCATTATTCTTTTAAATAGATATGTATAAAAAAACATTTTTGTATGTTAAAAACTTCCATTAATGAAAAGTTTCTAAAATTTATTTAAAAATGTAAAACCTTTTTTTTCCCTTTTTGATAAAATTGTAGCCCTGAAAGGGTGTTTTTTAAAAAAATTTTTTAGACTTTCTTTTTTTTCGTATTTTAAAATTTAGCATTTTTACGTTTGTTTTAAAATATAAAATATTTACTTCTTGGTACCCGTGCCCCTTAGTTTTGGGTTTTTTGAGGTAGCGGGAGCACTCCCTTTTTTTGGTTTTTTTTTGGGGTTTTTGCCGATCCCACCCCCCCCCAGCAACGGGGTTTAGTTTTTGGTTAGTTGAATTTATTTGGGGCCTTTCGATGGGGTTGGTTTTCGCTTTTCATTTTTCCTCTTTTCGTAGCACCCTTTTTAACCTTTCCTTTTATTTTCTTCTCTGCTGTTTTTTTGGTAGCCCCCCTCCCTTTTTGGCCTTTGGTTTTTTTAAAAGGGAACCCAAAGTCCAGAAAACCGGCCCCCCCTTTTTTGCTAAGACTGCTTTTTTTTAGGCTGCCCGATGGAGCCACTTTTTTGGGTTTGCTTTTCTTTTCCACAGAAGCAACTTTTGGCTTCGGATCCTTTTTGGCGGCAGCTGACAGTTTAAAAGAACCAGAGGCACCTTTTCCCTTTGTTTGGATCAGTTTGCCATTTCCAACAGCTGACTTTAAGTACCTCTTGATAAATGGTGCCAGTTTTTGGGCATCACACTTGTAAGTGGCACTAATATATTTCTTGATTGCCAGTAGTGAGGAACCACCACGTTCCTTTAAATTTTTAATCGAAGCGTCTACCATTTGCTGAGTTGGTGGATGGGATGGTGGAGCAGTCAATTTTTTGGCCTTTGTTGATGGCGTTGCCTTTTTGGCAGCCACCTTTTTCTCCACTGATGCTGCTGCTGGTGCTGATGGTACAGCCACGGGAGATGCTGATGCTGCTGCTACTGAATCAGACATTATGCACTTTACTCTCAAACGAAAATATCACCAAATACACTTTTTATAATATAAAGATTGTATAAAAATTGCGCTATGACAAACTCCTTCATTCGAATGAGAATCGAGGAGGAGAGCAGTGTGAACATGTATTTGCCATTGCACGATTAAATTGTGATAGTTTGGTTCAATAGTGCTCGTTTATTACCGCTTTTCACCCTTAATACCCACAATTTGATTTTAATTTCTATTTCACAATATTGATAATTGTTTTAGTGTTCGTTTGCCAAAGATTTTTTCTGTATAGTTTCATGTATTTCTTTTTAATAGTCAATCAAATATGAACTATGTGTAATAAAGAATGCAATTTATGCATGTAAGGCTACATAAAAATTAGAAAAAATCGAAGTTTAAACGAAATTATTTCTTCAAGATTAAATTCCAACAATTTGCTTTCGATATTATTGAAAAAATTATGTTTTAAGCTATTTTTTGATATTTATATACCATATCGAAATTGACTCTATACTGTGTAAAACGGGTATTTTTGATCTGCATGCAATATTAGTTTTTTGTATTGGAAAAGCAAATTTGTTTACTAAAAAGATGCCAAATATTATTATTTCTAAAGTTATATATCAATTACACAATTTTAATTAATAAGTTGTTTACCATAATAAACAGTTAACAGAAAAAATCATTTAACATTTAGATTACCAACATTTAAAAATGATTTGCCCTACCTAATATTTTTATGTATACCAATATTCGTATATTGAATACCTATGTTTATGTTACACCAAAATAATAAATGCTTAAGTTGTATTAATTATTCAAATACCTGCCAGCAATATCAATGTACATACATTTAATTTATTACACTTTAAATACTTTTTAACAATTTGCATTATTTTTTGTGACTTAACTTTTTTGTTTATTATGTAAACAAACGTATGTTAAATGATGTATGTAATCCACACAGATGAATACATAAATGCCAGGCATCAATGAAATAAAGACAATTGATTAACAAAATAACATTATGGTTGTACATATATATTTGACTGATGTGCAATCACTTTTAAACTAATCACAAAATAAAACACAGGAAGTAAAAGAAATAAAGTTTAATTTTTACATAAAAAACTGAAAATTAAATATCTCAATATAACGATTAATAGTTTGTGGTCCTGAAAAGGACCGATTTGTATTAAATATGCGCTTTGCGTTCCAATTGTGTGTGCTACAATTTACAACTACCCAATTTAAGCACGCTCGCCACGAATGCGTCTGGCTAGTTGGATATCCTTTGGCATAATGGTCACTCGTTTGGCATGGATTGCACACAAGTTGGTATCTTCAAAGAGGCCAACTAGATAGGCTTCGCTAGCTTCCTGTAAAGCCATAACTGCGGAACTCTGAAAACGCAAGTCGGTCTTGAAATCCTGGGCAATTTCGCGCACCAAACGCTGGAATGGCAATTTGCGTATGAGCAGCTCTGTGCTCTTCTGATAACGACGGATTTCACGCAGGGCAACGGTACCGGGGCGGTAGCGATGAGGTTTTTTTCACGCCACCGGTTGCTGGAGCGCTCTTACGTGCTGCTTTAGTAGCTAGCTGCTTTCTGGGCGCCTTTCCACCAGTCGATTTACGCGCAGTTTGTTTAGTACGAGCCATTTTTCACTACAATTTTTTTTGTTTTTTATTTTTGTTTTCAATATTCACTCTTCACTGCTCACTGTTCAAAACACAATAAACCAGACGGCTCGTTTTGTGCCTGCTTTTATAGCAAAATTGGGGTAGGTTAGAAAGAGAAAGAGAAAACGAAAGAGAGAAAACATTAGCGTTCACTTTCTGACGAACCGGATGAGGGAGAAACAAGATATTTCTCACTCGCTCGTGTTTTTCGGATTTTTGGTATAAATAGAAGCGCTGGCAGCAGACACAGCATTAGTTTCTTTCTGACTCTGTGCAGTGCGTTAATAGTGAAAAGTGTAACATAAAAAATGACTGGCCGTGGCAAAGGTGGAAAAGGATTGGGAAAGGGCGGTGCTAAGCGTCATCGTAAAGTGTTGCGTGATAATATCCAGGGCATCACGAAACCCGCCATCCGCCGTTTGGCTCGTCGTGGCGGTGTCAAACGTATCTCTGGTCTAATCTATGAGGAAACTCGTGGTGTCCTGAAAGTATTTCTGGAAAATGTAATCCGTGATGCATGTCACCTACACCGAACATGCCAAAAGGAAGACTGTCACTGCCATGGATGTTGTTACGCATTGAAAGATCAGGGCCGCACGCTTTACGGCTTTGGCGGTTAAAAATAATTACAAAACAAGTGTAATAACTAACATGCCTTAAAAAAATCGGTCCTTTTCAGGACCACCAAAATAATGAATCAAAAGAGAAATCAAAAAATTCAAATATGTTTTATTTATTTTATTAATTAAATCATATGTGGATTGCACATGATGAAAGTTACATTATTATTATATGCCAACAAATTACTTCTCTGTGGTTGTAAGTTAGGCAACTGATTTAATACAAATATATACATACATATGTATCTATTTGTTATGATAAAAATTAAATAAACCATAATGGCTGCTATCACATACAAGTACATGGCACACATCTCAAGCAAACTAATAACATACATTGTACATATGTATGTACGTATTTGCAAAGATTGAAAACTGTATTATTTCTTTAAACTTTTTCGTCCTGAAAAGGACGGTTGTTTTTATGTTTGAATATATGTGTGTATGTACAAAGGAATATATTTTTTTAAGAAAATATTCGATTTAAGCCTTCTTTTCTGTTTTCTTGGGCAGAAGTACAGCCTGAATGTTAGAAGCACACCACTGAGCAATGGTTTACGCCAGAAAGCAATTTGTTTACTCCTCATCGTTCGGATGGCCAATTGTAGATGGCGGGAATAATTCTAGTTTCTTGTTGTCACGAGCAGCATTGCCAGCCAACTCAAGAACTTCAGCGCCAAATATTCCATACAGCAGCCAAATAAACCGGAGCACCGGCGCCACACGTTCGGCATAATTTCCTTGCGGAGTAAACGGTGAATACGCCCAACGGGAAACTGGAGGCCAGCGCGATTTGAACGCGACTTTGCCTTTCTTCACTTTGCACCCTTACCACGACCAGACATTTTATTTGAATTTTTGTTATTTCACACTGTCACTTTCGTTGCTAACTGCTCACACACGAATGTTGATGTTGAGCTGGTCTTTTGCCATTTTATTTATACCTTTTCCAACGGCACACTCAATCAACTAGGGGTTGGGCTCAATAATAATATTTATCCAGAGACGATGCACAAAAAAAAGTATAACTTCAGGCTCGTTGACGAGCTCACTTCATTAAAAGTGAAAAGTGTTTTGTGAAATTGAATTAGTGAAGCCAAAGTGAAATATGCCACCGAAAACTATGGTAAGCAGCAAGAAAGCTGAAGGCTCAAAAAACATCACCAAGAATGACAAAAAAAAGAAGCGCAAGCGTAAGGAAAGTTATGCTATCTACATTTACAAAGTGTTAAAGCAGTCACCCAGACACTGGCATTTCGTCAAAAGCGATGAGCATAATGAAAGCTTTGTGAACGATATTTTCGAACGCATTGCTGCCGAGCGTCCCGCTTGGCCCACTACAACAAGCGATCGACCATCACCAGTCGCGAAATCCAACGGCTGTCGTTTGCTTCTGCCCGGTGAGCTCGCCAGCACGCTGTTAGTGAGGGAACAAAGGCTGTCACCAAGTACACAGCTCGAAATAAATGTCCCTATGGAACACCACGCTTCCTTCCAAAAAAGGCCTTTTCAGGGCCACAAGTTTGTATGAAACGAGTTAACATATTTTTCAATATAATTGTTTTGTAGCAAGATGTAGCAATAAACATATAGAAAGATAAAATACAAAATTAATAATTGCGTCTGCAATTAATTTGCGTATTCGCTCATTAGTTCATTTAATAGATATGTATACAAACATGTTGTATGTATAAAAACTATCTGCATTAATGACAATTTCTATAATTTATTTAAAATGTGAACATTTTTTTTACCCTTTGATAGAAAATTGTAGCCTGAGAAGGCTGTGTTTAAATCAAATTTTAGACTTTGTTTTTCGATATCTAAAATTATAGCATTCTTACGATTGCATTTAAATATAAAATATTTACTTCTTGGTAGCCGTTGTCTTAGCTTTGGGTTTTTTGACGGTAGCGGGAGCAGCTGCCTTTTTGGTTGTCTTTTTTGGTTTAGCCGATGCAGACACAGCAACTGTTTAGCTTTTGGCTTAGTTGAACTTGACTTGGCCTTCGATGGGGTTGGTTCGCTTTTACAGTTCCTCTTTCGTAGCATCCTTTACCTTTGCCTTTTCATTTTTCTTCTCTCTGCTTCCTTTTTGGTAGCGACTGCCTTTTTGGCCTTTGGTTTCTTTTCAACGGAACCAAGTCCGCACCGGCCCGCCTTTTGCTATGACTGCTTTCTTTTTAGCTGCTGCGATGGAGCCACTTTTTTGGGTTTGCTTTCTTTTCCACAGAAGCAACTTTTGGCTTCGGATCTTTTTGCGGCAGCTGACAGTTTAAAAAACCAGAGGCACTTTTCCTTTGTTTGGATCAGTTTGCCATTTCAACAGCTGACTTAAGACCCTTGATAAATGGTGCCAGTTTTTGGGCATCACATTGTAATGGCACTAATTAATTTCTTGATTTGCCAGTAGTGAGGAACCACCACGTTCTTTAAATTTTTAATCGAAGCGTCTACCATTTGCTGAGTTGGTGGATGGGATGGTGGAGCAGTCAATTTTTTGGCCTTTGTTGATGGCGTTGCCTTTTTGGCGCCACTTTTTTCACTGAGCTGCTTCTGTGCTGATGTACATGCCACGGGTCTGTTGGACACTGCTTTGACTTTGACTTTTCCGAACAATATCACCAACTACCTTTTTTAATGATAAGATTGTTAAAATTGCTGCATGGACCAAACTTCTTATTGATTAATCAAGGAAGAATTTGTGACTGTATTTTGCCATGCACGATAAATTTATAGTTTAGTTCAATAGGCCCTTTTCCCTTTTCACTTAATATCCATCAATTGATTTAATTACTCTTAAATGTTCCAATTTTGGATACATTTAGTGGTTCAGTTTCTAGATTTTTTCTGTAGTTCAGTTTCTTTTTATAAGCTCTAATTGACTTGAGTATAAAGATGATTTGAGCATGTAAGGCTTTAGCTTATTAGGATAAAGCCATTTTGAACGAAACTTTTTCTCCAGATTATCCACATTGCTTTCGATATATGAAAAAATTATGTTTAACTAATATCTTATGATTTACTCTACAACGAAATTACCTAATACTGTGTAAAAGGGTATTTAATCGCATGATATAATTCTTTTATTGAAAGCAAATTTGACAGAAAGATGTAAATTATTTCATTAATTAAATGTAATAGTTACACTTTTCAATAAAGTTGTTTACATATAACGTTAACTAAAATATCAACATTTGATTTAATACATTTAAAAATTGATATTGCCTCTAATTTTTTAGTAACCAATTTTCGTATATTGATACCTATGTTTATTTACACCAAAATAATAAATGAATTGTAAAATAATCAATTACTGCCGCAAGTAATGTACATAATTATAAATTACACAGTTTAAAATTTTTTTACAATTTGCATTCATTTGTTTGTGACTTAATTGTTATTTGTAAACAATGTTGATTTAAAGATTAATTACCACAATGTGAAACATATCTGGATCATGAATAAAAATTTGATTAGATAAAACAAATTATGTTTACAAAAATAATATTGATCTATGTGAATCATTTAAAACAATTAAAATAAATTTACCAGAATAAAAGAATAAAGTAATTTTTACAAAATTGAATAATACAACATTTAAGATTATGCTTATTTTTCTGAAAGGACATTTGTATTAAAATGTTTTGTTCCAAATTGTTATACAATTACATTACTAATTTAAGCACTCCAGAATCGTCGCTATTGGATTATCCTTTCATAATGTTTTAACTTTGGCATTTGCACAAATTGTTTTTAAAAGGCCAACAATAGCTTCGTAGCTTCTGTAAAGCATCACACGTGAATCTGAAAGCCAAGCGATCATGAAAACCTTGGCATTCCCAACAAATGCTGAATGGAATTTGCTATGTGCATCTTTACTTATCACAAACAGAATTCACGGCAGTAAGGAAACGGTACGGGGCTTTACATAAGATTAATTAAACCAACTTCGTTGAAGGCTGTTACGTGCATGGCTTTGTTAGCTATGCTTCTGGCGCCTTTCCAATGTGTCGATTTACCCAAGTTTAAGTACGGCCATTTCACTCATTTTTTGGTTTTTATTTATGTTCAATATCACTTTGCTCATTGCAAATTACTCAAAGACGGCTCTTGGCCTGCTTTATAGCAAAATTCGTGTAGTTGAAAGAGAAAAAACGAAAGGAAAACAAGCGTGTCACTTTGACGACCATGACGAAACCAAGATATTTCTCATCGCGGTTTGTTTGTATATAGAACGCTGGCATCAGCAGGCACATATCTTCGTACTGTCAGTGCGTTATGTTGCAACAGTGACTAAAGATGGCTGCGTGCAAGGTGTAAAGATGTGGCATGGGCGGTTCCCGTCATGTAAAGTTGTTGTCGAGATTTATCAGCAATTTTGTTAACCGTTCCGGTTTGCTCTCGTGGCGTGTCACGTTACACGTCAAATCTAGAGGAAACTCGTGGTGCTGCCTAAGAATTTCGGAGAAGTAAACTGAAGCAGCAAACTAAACAACGAACATGCCAAAAGAAGTACTGTCCTGCGATGGATGTGTGAACGATTGAATGACGGCACGGTTTTCGGTTTTGGTTAAAAAAGCTGCAAACACACATGTATTATCTACTTGTCAGTCGTTTAGACACAAAAAAAAATAGAGTGCAAAGTGAAATGTTTGTATTAAAGTTAACGTATTGGTAGCTGTGATGTAATATGTATCAGCCAACCCTATCGCCGTTGGTGTCGTGGCATGTAATATCAGTTAATATGAGAATCTTGTCTGAAATATTTTAAATGTAATCCGTATGCAAGTCCCTACACAACACCAAAGGAACTCACGCATGATTAGTACTGTGAAAACAGGGCACTTTACGGCTTGGTTAAAATAATTCTAAAAACATTGTATACTAAACATGCCCTTTATAAATGGTCTTTTAGGCCAAAAGAAAAAATATCAAAAAAAATTGTTTATTTATTTTTTATTAAATAAGTGAGTAGACAAGAAAAGTCTGAAATTTGCAGAGCATTTTTAATCATTGCGATGCATTGTAGATGCAGAAACATTTTTTGTTCCGAGCACATCCAGCAACTAAAACTCAGGAATATTATACGCACAATAACCGAAGCCAATTGCTTCCTTGCGGGTAAGGTGAATATGGAAACGAGAGATTTGAAGATTCTTTCCTTTTTGCCCTACCGACAGACATTATTAATGTTATCACAGCATGTATTCAAACATGTGATGTGAGTGCTTCTTTTTAACCTTTCCAGCCACCATAATAGGTTTCCATAAAAATTTCCAAAACGCCAAAAGTATATTCGGCGTTGAGAGCCACATTAAGGAAGGTTGGAAATTGATTTAGCAGTATACACCGAAAATGGTAAGCACAGAGTCAGTCAAACACAAGATGCAAGAGCCAGTAAATAGCACTATCAAAGGTTGCAGTAACAGGCATGCAAAAATATAACAGCTTTGGACGATTTAAGCATGGGGTTTGGATACAAAACACATCAGTAAACAAGCTGCGTTCTCCGGTGACCAAGAGCGAGGAGGAAAAGCTTCACAACAATGAAAAAAGTCCTGACACCACTTCTCCAAAAGCTTTCAGGCAAGTTTGTATGAAAAGTTAACTTTTCAAACATTGTTGTAGCAGATGTACAATAACATAAAAAGAAAAAACAATATAATGTCGCATAATTTATTCTATTATTCATTATAGAAGTAACAAATTGTAGAAAATACTTAATGCAATTTTATAATTATTTAAAATTAAATTTTTTTTACTTTGTATAAATGTACTAAAGGTTTTTTATTTTTTTTTAACTTTTTTTATTTTTATTCTGTTTTTATTGTTTTACTCGAGCTTTGGTTTTTGTAGCCGGCAGCGCGACTTTGTTTGGCTTAGTGAACTGACTGCTTGATGCGGTTGGTTTCGCATTCTTTCTTCTTTCCTTTGCCTTCATTTTTCTTCTTCTCTGCTGTCTTTTGTAGCGACTGCTTTGGCCTTGGTTCTTTTCAACGGAACCAAGTCCAGCACGGCGCTTTTTGCTAAACTGCTTCTTTAGCTGCTCCGTGAGCACTTTTGGTTGCTTTTCTTTCCAAACAACTTTTGGCTGGATCCTTTTTGCGCAGCGACAGTTTAAAGAACAGAGCACCTTTTCCCTTTGTTTGGATCAGTTGCATTTCCAACAGCTGACTTTAAGTACCTTTGATAATGTGCATTTTTGGGCATCACACTTGTAAGTGGCACTAATATATTCTTGATTCAGTATGAGAACCACCAGTTCTTAAATTTTTAATCGAAGCGTCTACATTTGCTGAGTTGTGGATGGATGGTGGAGCAGTCATTTTTGCCTTTGTTGTGCTTGCCTTTTTGCAGCCTTTTCATGATCGCTCGGTGCATGTACAGCCACGAATGCTAGCTTCTCTGAACAGACATTATGCATTTTTAAAGAAAATCACAATCACTTTTAATAAGATTGTAAATGGATGAAACCTTCTCGAATGAGATGGAGAAGCATGTGAACTTATTTGCATTGCAATTATTTGATAGTTTGCATTGCTTTTATTCCTTTTCACCTTAATACAATTTGTTTTAATTCTTTTAATATTATATTTTTTATGTTCAAGATTTTTTTAAGTTATATTTCTTTAAGTCATAAATAGAACTAGTTAAAAGACAATTATTTAAGGTAATAAAAATTGAATCGAATTTAAAAAATTATTTTTCAATTAAATTCAAAATTTGCTTATATTATTGAAAATTAGTTTTAGTATTTGAATTTTTACAATGAATGATTATCTAAAGTTTTATCTCATCAATATTAGTTTTTTTATTGGAAAAGCAATTTACAAAAACAAATAATTATTTTAATAATATATTACACAATTTTAATTAATATGTTTATATAACGTACAGAAAAATCTTAATTTATTAATTTAAAAATGATTCCTACTAATATTTATGTATACCAATTTATTTGATACTATGTTTTGTTAAAATATATGTAAGTGTATTAATTATTAATCTCACAATATCAATGACATAATTTAATATTACATTTAAAATTAACAATTTGCATATTTTTTGACTTACTTTTTATTATTAAAAAAACGAGTAAAGATAGTAATAACATAAACATAAATCCAGATATGAAATAAAATTTAACAAAATAAATTATGTTGCAAATTATTACATGTGAATCACTTTTAACAATCACAATAACCAGGTAAAAATAAATTTATTTTAATAAAAATGAAATTAAATCAATATAGATAAAGTTTTGGTCCTGAAAAGACCGTTTTAAATTGCTTGCGTTCCAATGTGTGGCAATTTACATACCATTTGCCGTCGACGAATGCGTCTGGCAGTGGTACCTTGATATGGTATCGCATGGATTGACCGTTGGTATCTTCAAGGCAACTATGCTTCGCAGCTTCCTGTAAAGCATAACGGGACTTAAAACAATCGGTTTATCTGCAATTTCGCACCAACCAATACATGAGCAGTTGTGCTCTTTATAACAGGATTTACAGGCAAGTACGGGGGTACATAGGTTTTAGACGTGTGGAGCGCTTTCTCTGCTGTGTACTGTTTTGGCCTTACAGCGATACGCCAGTTGTTTTCGACTTTCACTCATTTGTTTATTGTTCATATACTCTTCACATGTCAAAACAAATACAGAGGCTGTTTGTGCTGTTATGCAAAATTGGGGTGTTAGAGAGAGGAACGAGGGAACTTCTCTTTTGACAACGGTGGGAAAGTATTTCTATGTCTGTTTTTCGATTTGAAAAGAAGCTAGCAACACCATTATTCTTTCGATTGTGCAGGCGTTATAGAATGTACTAAAAAAGATCAAAAAGGATGAAACGTGCTAAGACTAAAGTTTCGGATATATCCAGGATCAAAACGCATCGTTTGTCTCTGGGAATAATATATTTTGAGAATTAAATAATCAGCATTTAAATAACCATCTCTGCAAAGTAACCGATGAGCAGCATACTTTCCTATTTCGTTTTTATGTTTTAATTTAGATCACATTTGATCATAACCTCAGCCAAGTGCTTATCAGAGGCAAAATTTCGCTGCCCCATTTATTTTATAAGCGTATGCAATTGTAGACGAAACTAAGACCATCGAGATTAGATCACAATAATTAGTCACAATATTACTGTATGAGTGCATTAATTGACTCTGGCTAAAAAACAGCCAAAAAAGTCTGCTACGTATAATGTAAGGACAGACACGAACTAGACAAAGCAAGCTAGCAATGATGACACATCTAATGCGTGCAAAAGAAAAAAATAAGCTGAATCATCCAGTCTTCTATCAACATTAATCATAATTTTTTTAATAATTTATGATAAATATAGCTTTATATTATTTATATAATTATTGAATTTTACTTTAGTAACTTTTTTACGACATTTTTGTTATATTGATGTCTGTTGTTTCTTTACTCTTTCTTTTTTTTTCTGCTTTCTTTGCTTCTCGCCACACTTTCTCATTCTTTTGTTCTTTTGTCTTTTCAGAGATTCTGACTTGCGTAAGACCTTTCTTTTTTTTCCTCTAGTACTTTCTTTTCATAGGCTTTTTTGACTGCCTTATTTTTTTCTTGTGTGGCTTTTGTGGCTTTATTTCATCTCGTTGACGTATTGATCTTGCATATAATCACATATTAATAATGTAATGAGCACTATTAGATATTTGTGTTTTGTATGTGTTAGCTCTACTTATACAATATTTGTCTTAGTTATATATTTTTTAAAAAATGTATAACATTGAGCATATAACATAAATTATTATTTCATTATTATATATATTTTTTTATTATTAATTATTTAGTTTTTGAATATTTATAAAGAATTTAAAGAAATTTAAATTAATAATCAATTTTTATTTAATAATAATTTATATACTATGTTTAGATTTTATTTATTAACAAAAAATTGTTAATAATAATAAATTAATATATTAATATTTTAATTTAATTATATTTTTTTTAATTTATTATAACAAATAATATATAATTACAAAATATTTTATTATAATTTTAAAAAGTAAAAAAGTATAAAAAGAAATAAATATAATAATGCAAAATTTAATGTCTCATTAATAAATATAAAAAATCATATATTCAATTTGCTGGCATTACAAGGTTGGCAGCCACCCGAACCTGTTTATCCATGCAACATGATCGCGGTGACGATCGCACGGGGGGAGGTTCACGTTGGCCGCCTGACTCGGTCCGTGCTTGTGTCTATTTTGTTTATTTTTAGTTAAACAACATTTTTTTTATCTGATAACTCAAGAAACAGTTTTTAAGGAAATCACGATTATTTTAAAAGGACAATTTGGAGTGGAAATTGCTGGATAAGTGAGCGTTGTAGAAGGAAGTAAACGACTCGTCAACTATGATGCGGAACGATCTGTCCAAAATTCAGGAACGTGTCCAGTTTGCTGAAAAGGAACGTCGAACTTGATGCAAGAAGTGCCAAGAGTTTGGAAAAGAACCAGGCAGCTTTACTTTGAAACAAACGTATGAATAAAAAGATTATAAA
>JANFPS010000215.1:0-25601 GCA_024703675.1 Drosophila nebulosa | reverse complement strand
ATTTTTACAAATTCACGTTTTTTCTCGAAAAGTGGGATCAAAATGAATTTCTGAAAAGTTAGAATTTCCAAAAGGGGGTTAAAAATGAGTTTTCTGGGTTTGAATGAAAAAAAGAAAGAAAAATGGATGCCCTATAACTGAACATTGTTTTTTTAAAATCGTCCCAAATTTGGGGGCAAAGTTAGAGCAGGGAAAAGTTGAGAAAACTGTTTTTTCAAATTCACGATTTTCTCGAAAAGTGGGTTCAAAATGGTTTTCTGGGTTTTAATGACAAAAGTAAGAAAACTGGGAGCTACTAACTGAAACATTTTTTTTTTTAAACGTCCCCAATATTGCAAAGTTAGGCACGGAAAAGTTGAGAAAAAAAATTTTTACAAATTACGATTTTCTCAAAAATGGGTTAAAATTTAAATTTTAGGTTTAAATGACAAAAGAAGTAAACTGGATGAGCTACTAACTAAACATTGCTTTTAAAAATCGTCCCAATTTTGGCAAATTTAGAGTAGGGAAAAAAGTTGAGAATCTAATTTTAAAATTCACGATTTTCTCGAAAAGTGGGTTCAAAATGAGTTTTTGGTTTTGAATGACAAAAAGTAAAAACTGTATGGTACAAACTTGAAACATTGTTTTTTAAAAAATCGTGCCAATTTTGGCAAAGTTAGAGCGGGAAAAATTTGAGAATACTGAATTTTTACAAATTCACGTTTTTCTCAAAAGGGGGTTCAAAATTAATTTTCTAGGTTTGAAGACAAAAGTAAGTAAATGGTGAGTACTAATAAAAAAATTGCTTTTAAAATCGCCCCAAATTTGGCAAGTTAATACGGAAAAAATTTGAAAACTAAATTTTTACAAATTCAGATTTTTCGAAAGGGGTTCAAAATGAGTTTTCTAGGTTTGAAGACAAAAGAAAGGGTAAACTGTATGAGCTACAAAACTGAAACTTTGTTTTTTTTAAATGTCCCAAAATTTTGGCAAAGATAGGCAGGAAAAGTTGAGAATACTGAATTTTTACAAATTCCGTTTTTTCTCAAAAAGTGGGATCAAAATAAATTTTTTGGGGTTTTGGGAAGACAGATGAAAGTAATCTGGAGAGACAACTGAAACATTGCTTTTTTTAATCGTCCAATTTTGGAAAGTTAGGCCGGAAAATTTGGAAAAACTGAATTTTTACAAATTCACGATTTTTCTCAAAAAGGGGTTCAAAAAAGTTTTGGTTTGAATGACAATGTAAAAAAAAGGATGAGCTACTAACTGAGACATTGCTTTTAAATCGTCCAATATTGGCTAAGTTAGAGCACAAAAAAGGTGAAAACTGAATTTTTAAAAATCACAAATTTTCTCAAAAAGTGGGTCAAAATGAGTTTTCTAGGTTTAAATGCAAAAAGAAAGAAAAACTGGATGCGTACTAACTGAAACATTGTTTTTTTAAATGTCCCAATTTTGGCAAATTTAGAGCACGGAAAAATTGAAAAACTAAATTTTTCCAAATTCCGATTTTCTCGAAAAGTGGGTTCAAAATGAGTTTTCGGGGTTTTGAATGACAAATGAAAAGAAACTGGATGAGCTACAAGAGACATGTTTTTTAAATCGTCCAAATATTGGAAAGTTAGAGCAGGAAAAGTTGAGAAAACTAAATTTTTTTCAAATTCACGTTTTTCTCGAAAAGGGGTTCAAAAGAGTTTTCTGGGTTTTGATGACAAAAGTAAGTAAACTGGATGGTCAAACTAAACATTGTTTTTAAATCGTCCCAATATTGGCCAAAGTTAGAGAGGAAAATTTCGGGGAAAACTTTTTTTTAATTTTACGAATTCACGATTTTCTTGAAAAGTGGGATCAAAATAAATTTTCTGGGTTTGAATGACAGATGTAAGTAATCTGGATGATTTACTAACTGAAACATTTGCCTTTTTTAAATCGTCCCAATATTGGCAAAGCTAGAGCACGGAAAAGTTGAAAAAACTGAATTTTTACGAATTCACGATTTTCTCGAAAAGTGGGTTCAAAATGAGTTTTCTGGGTTTAAATGACAAATGTAAGAAAACTGGATGACTACAAACTGAGACATTGGGTTTTTTAAATCGTGCCAATATTGGCAAAGTTAGAGTACGGAAAATTTGGAAAAAACCTAAATTTTTACAATTCACGTTTTTCCCTCGAAAAATGGGTTCAAAAGAATTTTCTAGGTTTTGAATGACAAAAGTAAGTAACTGTATGAGCTACTAACTGAAACATTGCTTTTTTAAATCGTCCCAATATTGGCAAAGTTAGAGCATGGAATTTGAGAAAACTGAATTTTACAAATTCACGATTTTCTCGAAAGTGGGTTCAAAATGAGTTTTCTAGGTTTGAATGAAAAAAGTAAGTAAACTGGATGCGCTACTAACTGAAACATTGCTTTTTTAAATCGTCCCAATATTGGCAAAGTTAGAGCACGGAAAAGTTAAGAAAACTGAATTTTTACATAAAGTGGGTTCAAAATTAGTTTTCTAGGTTTGAATGACAAAAGTAAGTAAACTGGATGCGCTACTAGCTGAAACATTGCTGTTTTAAATCGTGTCAATATTGGCAATGTTAGAGCACGGAAAAGTTGAGAAAACTGAATTTTTACAAATTTACGATTTTTTCAAAAAGTAGGTTAAAAATGAGTTTTCTAGGTTTGAATGCAAATGTAGTGAACTGTAATGACTACTAACTGAAACATTGCTTTTTTAAATCTCCCAATATTGGCAAAGTTAGAGAAGGGAAAAGTTGAGAAAACTGAATTTTTACAAATTCACGATTTTCTCGAAAAGTGGGTTCAAAATAAGTTTTCTGGGTTTAAATGACAAATGTATGAAAACTGGATGAGCTACTAACTAAGACATTGCTTTTTTATATCGTCCCAATATTGGCTAAGTTAAAGCACGGAAAAGTTGAGAATACTGAATTTTTACAAATTCACGATTTTCTCGAAAAGTGGGTTCAAAATTAATTTTCTGGTTTGAATGACAAAGTAAGTAAACTGGTTGCGTTTACTAACTGAAACATTGCTTTTTAAATCTTCCCAATATTGGCAAAGTTAAGCACGGAAAATTTTAGAAAACAAAATTTTTTTACAATTCACGATTTCCTCGAAAAGTGGGTTCAAAATGAGTTTTCTAGTTTGAATGACAAAAGTAAGTAACAGTTGATGAGCTACTAACTGAAACATTGCTTTTTTAAATCGTCCCAATATTGGCTAATTAAAAGCACGGAAAAGGTGAGAGAACTGAATTTTTACATATTCACGATTTTCTCGAAAAGTGGTTCAAAATGAGTTTTCTAGTTTGAATGCCAAATGAAATGACTGTATGGCTACTAACTGAAACATTGCTTTTTTAAATCGTCCCAATATTGGCAAAGTTAGAGACGGAAAAGTTGAGAAAACTAAATTTTTTACAAATTCACGATTTTCTCGAAAAGTGGGTTCAAAATAAGTTTTCTGGGTTTAAAGGGACAAATGTTGAAAACTGGAATGAGCTACTACTGACATTGCTTTTTTATATCGTCCCCAATATTGGCTAAGTTAAAGCACGGAAAAGTTGAGAAACTGAATTTTTCCAAATTCACGATTTTCTCGAAAAGTGGGTTAAAAATAAGTTTTCTGGTTTGAATGACAAATGTAAGAAACGGGATGAGCTACTAACTGAGACATTGCTTTTTAAATCCGCCCAATATTGGCTAAGTTAGAGCACGGAAAAGTGACGGAACTGAATTTTTACAAATTCACGAATTTCTCAAAAAGTGGGTTCAAAATGAGTTTTCTAGGTTTGAATGACAAAAGTAAGTAAACTGGATGCGCTACTAACTGAAACTTTGCTTTTTTAAATCGTCCCCATATTGGCAAGTTAAGCACGGAAAAGTTGAGAAAACTGAATTTTTCAAATTCACGATTTTCTCGAAAAGTGGGTTCAAAATGAGTTTTCTGGGTTTGAATGACAAATGTAAGAAAACTGGATGAGCTACTAACTGAGACATTGCTTTTTTAAATCGTCCCAATATTGGCAAAGTTAGAGCACGGAAAAGTTGAGAAAACTGAATTTTTACAAATTCACGATTTTCTCAAAAAGTGGGTTCAAAATGAGTTTTCTAGGTTTGAATGACAAAAGTAAGTAAACTGGATGCGCTACAACTGAAACATTGCTTTTTCAAATCGTGCCAATATTGGCAAAAGTTAGGAGCAGGGAAAAAGTTGAGAAAACTGAATTTTTACAAATTAAAAAGTGGGTTCAAAATGAGTTTTTCTAGGTTTGAATGACAAAAGTAAGTAAACTGGATGCGCTACTAACTGAAACATTGCTTTTTTAAATCGTGCCAATATTGGCAAAGTTAGAGCACGGAAAAGTTGAGAAAACTGAATTTTTACAAATTCACGATTTTCTCGAAAAGTGGGTTCAAAATGAGTTTTCTAGGTTTGAATGACAAATGTAAGTAAACTGGATGACCTACTAACTGATAAATGCTTTTTGTAATCGTCCCAATATTTGCAAAGTTAGAGCACGGAAAAGTTGAGAAAAACTGAATTTTTACAATTCACGATTTTCTCGAAAAGTGGGTTCAAAATGAGTTTTCTGGTTTGAATGACAAAGTAAGAAAACTGATGAGCTACTAACTGAACATTGCTTTTTAAATCGTCCAATATTGGCAAAATTAGAGCAGGGAAAAGGGAGAGAACGATTTTTACTATTCCGTTTTTCCCCGAAAAGTGGGTTAAAAAATGATTTTCGGGTTTTTGAATGCCAAATGTAAGTAAACTGTATGCTACTAACTGAAACTTGCTTTTTAAATCGTCCCCAATATTGCAAAGTTAGAGAACGGAAAAGTTGAAAAAACTGAATTTTTAAAAATTCACGATTTTTCAAAATGGTTAAAAATAAGTTTTCTGGGTTTAATGACAAAGTTAAACTGGATGGCTACTAACTAAACATTGCTTTTTTAATCTTCCAAATATTGGCAAAGTTAAAGCACGGAAAATTTTAAAAACTGAATTTTTACAAATTCACGATTTTCTCGAAAAGTGGGTTCAAAATAAGTTTTCTGGGTTTGAATGACAAATGTAAGAAAACTGGATGAGCTACTAACTGAGACATTGCTTTTTTAAATCGTCCCAATATTGGCTAAGTTAGAGCACGGAAAAGGTGACGGAACTGAATTTTTACAAATTCACGAATTTCTCGAAAAGTGGGTTCAAAATGAGTTTTCTAGGTTTGAATGACAAAAGTAAGTAAACTGGATGCGCAAACAACTTGAAACATTGTTTTTTTTAAATCGTGCCAATATTGGCAAAGTTAGAGCACGAAAAAGTTGAGAAACTGAATTTTTTTACAAATTCACGATTTTCTCAAAAAGTGGGTTCAAAGTGAGTTTTCTTTGGGTTGAATGACAAATGTAAAAAAACTGGATGAGCTACTAACTGAGACATTGCTTTTTAAATCGTCCCCAATTTTGGGAATTTTGGAGCACGGAAAAGTTGAGGAACTAAATTTTACAAATTCACGATTTCTCGAAAGTGGGTTCAAAATGAGTTTTTCTAGGTTTGAATGACAAAAGTAAGTAAACTGATGCGCTACTAACTGAAACATTGCTTTTTAAATCGTGCCAATATTGCAAATTGAGCACGGAAAAATTTGAGAAAACTAAATTTTTTTACAAATTCACGATTTTCTCGAAAAGGGGGTTTTCAAAATGAGTTTTCGGGGTTTTAATGACAAAGTAGAAAACTGGATGAGCTACTAACTGAGACATTGCTTTTTTAAATCGTCCCAATATTGGCAAAGTTAGAGCAGGGAAAAAGGGTGAGAAAACTGAATTTTAAAATTCAACGATTTTCCGAAAGTGGGTTCAAAATGAGTTTTCTAGGTTTGAATGACAAAAGTAAGTAAACGGGATGCGCTACTAACTGAAACATTGCTTTTTAAATCGTCCCAAAAATTGGGTTAATTAGAGCACGGAAAATTTGAGGAAAACTGAATTTTTTACAAATTCACAAATTTCTCAAAAAAGGGGGTTTAAAAATGAGTTTTCTGGGTTTTAATGACAAAAGTAAGTAAACTGGATGGCTACTAACTGAAAGATTGCTTTTTTAAATCGTCCCAATATTGGCAAAGTTAGAGAGGGAAAAAGGGTTGAAAAACTGAATTTTAAAAATTCACAATTTTCTCGAAAATGGTTCAAAATGAGTTTCTGGTTTGAATGAAAAAATTGAAGAAAACTGGATGGCTACTAACTGAAACATTGCTTTTTTAAATCGTCCCAATATTGGAAAAGTTAGAGCACGGAAAAGGTGAGGAACTGAATTTTACAAAATTCACGAATTTTCTCGAAAAGTGGGTTCAAAATGATTTTTCTAGGTTTGAATGACAAAAGTAGTAAACTGGATGCGCTACTAACTGAAAATTGCTTTTTAAATCGTCCAATATTGGCAAAGTTAGAGAACGGAAAAGTTGAGAAAACTAAATTTTTTGACAAATCACATTTTCTCGAAAAGTGGGTTCAAATGAGTTTTGTTGGTTTTGAATGACAAATGTAAAAACTGGATGGCTACTAACTGAAACATTGCTTTTTTAAATCGTCCAATATTGGCAAAGTTAGAGCACGGAAAAGTGAGAAACAAATTTTTAAAATTCACGATTTTCTCGAAAAGTGGGTTCAAAATAATTTTCTGGGTTTGAATGACAAAAGTAAGTAAACGGGATGGCTACTAACTGAAACTTGCTTTTTAAATCGTCCAATATTGGCAAAGTTAGAGACGGAAAAGTTAGAAAACTGAATTTTTACAAATTCACGATTTTCTCGAAAAGTGGGTTCAAAATGAGTTTTTTTAGGTTTGAATGACAAATTAAGTAACGGGATGGCTACTAACTGAAACATTGCTTTTTAAATCGTGCCAATATTGGCAAAGTTAGAGCAGGAAAAGTTGAGAAAACAAAATTTTTACAAATTCACGATTTTCTCGAAAAAATTTTTAAATGACAAAAGTAAAAAACGGGATGCGTACTACTGAAAATTGCTTTTTTAAATCGTCCCAATTTTGGGCAAAGTTAGAAAGGGAAAAGTTAAAAAACGAATTTTACAAATTCACTTTTTCTCGAAAAGGGGTTAAAAATGATTTTCTGGTTTTTGAATGAAAAAAGAAAGAAACTGGATGGCTACAAACTGAACATTTTTTTTTAATCGTCCAATTTTGGGCAAGTTGAGACGGAAAAGTTGAGAAAACTGATTTTTAAAATTCACTTTTTTCGAAAAGGGGTTTTCAAATGAGTTTTCTGGTTTGATGAAAAAATTTAAGAAAGGGATGAGCTACTAACTGAACATTGCTTTTTAAATCGTCCCAATTTTGGCAAGTTAGAGGGAAAAAGGTGAAAAAGAATTTTTAAAAATTCACGATTTTCTCAAAAAGTGGGTTAAAAATTTGTTTTTGGGTTTTAAATACAAAGTAAAAAAAACGGGATGAGCTATAACTGAAACATTGCTTTTTTAAATGGGCCCAATTTGCAAAGTTAAGCAGGAAAATTTGGAAACAAAATTTTTAAAAATTCACGATTTCCTCGAAAAGTGGGTTAAAATATTTTCTGGTTTTTGAATGAAAAAAGTAAGTAACTGTGAGTACTACTGAACATTGCTTTTTTAAATCGCCCCCCCAATATTGGCAAATTAAGCACGGAAAAGGAGAAACTAAATTTTTTTAAAAATTCACGATTTTTCAAAAAAAAAAAAAAAAAAAAAAAAAAAAAAAAAAAAAAAAAAAAAAAAAAAAAAAAAAAAAAAAAAAAAAAAAAAAAAAAAAAAAAAAAAAAAAAAAAAAAATTTTTTTTTTTTTTTTTTTTTTTTTTTTTTTTTTTTTTTTTTTTTTTTTTTTTTTTTTTTTTTTTTTTTTTTTTTTTTTTTTTTTTTTTTTTTTGTTTTTTTAAATCGTCCAATATTGGCAAATTTTAAGCAGGAAAAGTTGGAAAACGAATTTTTACAAATTCACGATTTTTCGAAAAGTGGGTTCAAAATAAATTTTCTGGGTTTAATGACAAAAGTAAGTAACTGGATGGTTTACTAACTGAAACATTGCTTTTTTAAATCGTCCAATATTGGCAAAGTTAGAGCAGGAAAAGTTGAGAAACTGATTTTTACAAATTCACGATTTTTCGAAAGTGGGTTCAAAATGAATTTTCTGGGTTTAAATGACAAGTAAGTAATCGGGATGGCTACTAACTAAAACATTGCTTTTTTAATCGTCCAATATTGGCAAAAGTTAGAGAACGGAAAGTTGAGAAAACTGAATTTTGACAAATTCAATTTTTCGAAAAGTGGGTTCAAATGAGTTTCTGGGTTTGAATGACAAAATGTAAGAACTGATGAGCTACTAACTGAAACAATTGCTTTTTTAATCGTACCAATATTGGCAAAGTTAGAGCACGGAAAAGGTGAGAGAACTGAATTTTTAAAAATTCACGATTTTCTCGAAAAGTGGGTTCAAAATGAGTTTTCTGGGTTTGAGTGACAAATGTAAGAAAACTGGATGAGCTACTAACTGAGACATTGCTTTTTTAAATCGTCCCAATATTGGTTAAGTTAGAGCACGGAAAAGGTGACGGAACTGAATTTTTACAAATTCACGAATTTCTCGAAAAGTGGGTTCAAAATGAGTTTTCTAGGTTTGAATGACAAAAGTAAAGTAACTGGATGCGCTACTAACTGAAACATTGCTTTTTTAAATCGTCCCAATATTGGCAAAGTTAGAGAACGGAAAAGTTGAGAAAACTGAATTTTGACAAACTCACAATTTTCTCGAAAAGTGGGTTCAAAATGAGCTTTCTGGGTTCGAATGACAAATGTAAGAAAACTGGATGAGCTACTAACTGAGACATTGCTTTTTTAAATCGTCCCAATATTGGCTAAGTTAGAGCAGGGAAAAAGGGTGGAAGAACTGAATTTTAAAAATTCACGATTTTCTCGAAAAGTGGGTTAAAAATGATTTTCTAGGTTTGAATGACAAAAGTGAGTAAACTGGATGAGCTACAAAACTGAAAACATTGCTTTTTAAATCGTCCCAATTTTGGCAAAGTTAGAGTACGGAAAAGTTCAGAATACTGAATTTTTTACAAATTCACGATTTTCCTCGAAATTTGGGTTCAAAATTGAGTTTTCTAGGTTTTGAATGACAAAAGTAAGTAAGCTGTATGAGCTACTAACTGAAACATTGCTTTTTTAAATCGTGCCAATATTGGCAAAGTTAGAGCATGGAAAAGTTGAGAATACTGAATTTTTACAAATTCACGATTTTCTCGAAAAGTGGGATCAAAATGAATTTTCTGGGTTTGAATGACAGATGTAAGTAATCTGGATGAGCTACTAACTGAAACATTGCTTTTTTAAATCGTCCCAATATTGGCAAAGTTTAGGCACGGAAAAGTTGAGAAAACTGAATTTTTAAAAATTCACGATTTTATCGAAAAGTGGGTTCAAAATAAAGTTTTCTAAGTTTAAATGACAAAACAAGTAAACTGGATGCGCTACTAACTGAAACATTGCTTTTTTAAATCGTCCCAATATTGGCAAAGTTAGAGCACGGAAAAGTTGAGAAAACTGAATTTTATACAAATTCACGATTTTCTTCAAAAGTGGGTTCAAAATGAGTTTTCTAGGTTTGAATGACAAAAGTAAGTAAACTGGATGCGCTACTAACTGAAACATTGCTTTTTTAAATCGTGCCAATATTGGCAAAGTTAGAGCACGGAAAAGTTGAGAAAGCTGAATTTTTACAAATTCACGATTTTTTCGAAAAGTGGGTTCAAAATGAGTTTTCTGGGTTTGAGTGACAAATGTAAGAAAACTGGATGAGCTACTAACTGAGACATTGCTTTTTTAAATCGTCCCAATATTGGCTAAGTTAGAGCACGGAAAAGGTGAGAAAACTGAATTTTTACAAAAAAAAAAAAAAAAAAAAATTCTTTAATCCCAAATGGCAATTAGGGGAAAATGGAAAAAAAAATAGATTTTAAAAGGGTTAAATTTTTATTTGAATGACAAAAGAAAACATTAATTATCGAAATGTTTTAAATTCCATTTGAAATTAAGAGGAAAAGTTGAGAGTCAATTTTTTCAAATTCGATTTCCGAAAAGGGGGTCAAATGAGTTTTCTAGGTTTAAATGCAAGATGAATGTTAGAGTACTAACTGAAAAATTGTTTTTAAATCGTTCCCAATTTCCAAAGTAGGGGAAAATTTGAGAATACTGAATTTTTTACAAAATTCCGATTTTTCAAATGGTAAAAAATTCGGGGTTTTTAAATCAATTATGAAAGGATGAGTAAAATAAACTGTTTTTAAATGTTTCCAAATTGGTTTTAAAGTTCAGGGGGTAAATGAAAGTTTTACAAATCACGATTATGAAAAGGGTTTTTAAAAATTCAGTTTTGAAAAATTTAGTAAAACTGAATCTATTAATGAAATTTTTTTAAATGTCCCAATATTGGAAATTAGACACGGAAAAGTTGAGAAACTGTTTTTTACAAATTACTTTTTTAATCGAAATAGTTTTAATTTAGGTTTAAATGAAAAATAAGTAAATGATCCTAAAATGAAACATGCTTTTAAATCGGAAATTTGGCAATTAAAATGGGAAAAAATTGAGAAATTGATTTTTAAATCTTCAATTTTTGAAAAGTGGGCAAATAAATTTTCTGGGTTTGAAAATTTAAAGAATTTGGATGACAATTAAAATTTGGTTTTTTAATAAAAAATTTAATTAAGAGCGAAAAGGAGAAAAATTAATTTTTCAAATTCCATTTTTGAAAATTTGGGGAAAAATATTCCGTTTAATAAAAGTAAAAAATTGGGTACTAACTGAAACATGTTTTTAAATCGTCCAATATTGGGCCAAAGTTAAGATGGAAAAAGTTGAGAAAACTGAATTTTACAAATTCACGTTTTTCTCAAAATGGGTCAAAATAAATTTCGGTTGAATGACAAGTAAAATTGTATGGGCTACTAACTGAAACATTGCTTTTTTAAATCGTCCCAATATTGGCAAAGTTAGAGCAGGGAAAAAGGTTGAGAAAATGAATTTTTACAATTCACGATTTTCTCGAAAGTGGGTTCAAAATGAGTTTTCTAGGTTTAATGCCAAAGTAAGTAATGGATGGCTACTAACTGAAACATTGCTTTTTTAACTCGTCCCAATATTGGCAAAGTTAGAGCACGGAAAAAAATTTTAAAATTTTAAAATTTTACAAATTCAGATTTTCTGAAAAGTGATCAAAATAATTTCTGGGCTTAAAATGAAATTGTTAAAACGGGAAATTAAAAATTGCTTTTAATTAATATGTCCCAAATTGGCAAGTTAAGCAGGGAAAAAATTTAAATAAAAATGAATTTTCAAATTCACATTTTTTTGAAAGAATCAAAATTTTTAGGTTTGTAAATGAAGTAACTGATAGTTATAAACTGAAATGTTTTAAAACCCAATTTGGGCCCAAAGTTTAAAGGAAATTTTAAAAGATTTTTAAAAATTTACGATTTTATAAAAGGGGAATGATTTCTTTTTAATGCCAAAGAAGTAAATGGAGGCTTAACTGAAAAATTGTTTTTAATCCAATATTAAAGTTTAGCAGAAAGTTAGAAAACGATTTTTACAAATACATTTTTGAAAATGGTCACAATATTGCGGGTTTAAAAGACAAATGTTAAGAACGGGAAATACAATGAATTTTTTTTTAAAAATGCCCCAATATTCTGTTAAGACGGAAAAGTGAGAACTGAATTTTTAAATTCACATTTTAAAGGGGGAAAATGAGCCTGGTTTTTAATGACAAATAAGAATGAAGGTTACAAAAATTTTTTTAAACTCCCAAAAATTTTTAATGAGCACGAAAGGTGAAAACTATTTTTAAATTAAATTTTCTGAAAAAGTGGGTCAAATGAGTTTTCTTGTTTTAAAATGTAAAATTGGTGATTAAATGAGAAATTTTTAAACTAATTTGAAATTAGAGACGAAAAGTTGAAACAATTTTTTCAAATTCACGAATTTTGAAAAGTGATTAAAAATAATTTTCTGGTTGAATGACAATTATTCGGTGATACTAAAAAATTGTTTTAAAAATTCCAATATCCAAATTAAGACGGAAAAGTTAGAAAATGAATTTGACAAAATACTTTTTAAACAATGGTTCAAAATGGTTTTTTTGTTAAAGGGACAAAGTAGAAAATGTATGAGCTACAAACTGAACATTGCTTTTTAAATCGTCCAATTTTTGCAAAGTTGGGAGCAGGAAAGTGAGAATACTGCATTTTAACAATTCACGATTTTCTGAAAAGTGGGTTCAAAATTATTTTCTGGGTTTTGAATGACAAAAGTAGAAAACTGGATGAGCTACTAATTTAAACATTGCTTTTATAAATCGTCCAATATTGGCAATTGCTTTTTTTAAATCGTCCCAATATGGCTAAGTTGACCCGGGAAAAAAGGTGAGAGAACTGAATTTTTACAAATTCCCCGATTTTCTCAAAAAAGTGGGTTAAAAATGGTTTTCTGGGTTTAAAAAATAAAAAAATGTAATTAACTGTAACTACAAACTAAAACCCTTGTTTTTTTTAAATCGTCCCAATTTGGAAAATTTTAAAAGAACGGAAAATTTGGGAAAAAACTAAATTTTTTACAAATTCACGATTTCCCCGAAAAGGGGGGTTAAAAATGAGTTTTTTCTGGGTTTTTGAATGAAAAAAGAAAGTGAACTGTATGGGGCTGCTAACTGAAACATTTTTTTTTTAAATCGCCCCCCAATATTTTTAAGTTAGAGCACGGAAAGGTGAGAGAACTAAAATTTTTTAAAAAATTTCCACGTTTTTTCTCGAAAAGTGGGTTCAAAATGAGTTTTCTGGGTTTTGAATAACAAATGAAAATGAACTGTATGACTACTAAACTGAAACATTGTTTTTTTTAAATCGTCCCAATTTTGGGCAAATTTTAGAAAGGGAAAAGGGTTGAAAAAAACTAAATTTTTTTAAAAATTAAACGTTTTTATAAAAAAATGATTTTTCTGTTTTAAAATGACAAAAGTTTTAATTTGGAGGGCCCCAAACTAATGAAACATTGTTTTTTTGAACTTCCCCAATTTTGGAAAATTTAGAGCACGGAAAAGTTTAAAAACTGAATTTTTAAAAATTCACGTTTTTTCCCTCAAAAAAGGGGGGTTTCAAAATAATTTTCTGGGTTTAAATGACAAATGTAAAAACGGGATGGTTTACTAACTGAGACATTGTTTTTTTAAATCCCCCAAAATTTTGGGCTAATTAGAGCAGGGAAAAAGGTGAGGGAACTAAATTTTTTACAAATTCACGAATTTCTCGAAAAGTGGGTTCAAAATGATTTTTCTAGGTTTGAATGAAAAAGTAAGTAAACGGGGTGCGCCACTAACTGAAACATTGCTTTTTTAAATCGTGCCAATTTTGGGGCAAAGTTAGAGCCGGAAAATTTGAGAAACTAAATTTTTTTACAAATTAAACGATTTTCTCGAAAAGTGGGCTAAAAAAATGAGTTTTTTTGGTTTTGAAATAAACCAATGTAAGAAAACTGGATGACCCAAACAAAATGAGACATTGCTTTTTTAAATCGCCCCAATTTTTGGCAAAGTTAGACCCCGGGAAAAAGTTAAAGAAAACTGAATTTTTTAAAAAATTTCCACGATTTTTCAAAAAAGGGGGTTAAAAAGGGATTTTCTAGGTTTGAATGCAAAAGAAAGTAAACTGTATAAGCTACAAAAAAAACCTTTGTTTTTTTAAAATCGTGCCAATATTGGAAAAGTTAGGGGGCACGGAAAAGTTAAAGAATCTAAATTTTTACAAATTCCCCCGATTTTTTTCAAAAAGGGGGATAAAAAATGAATTTTTTTTTTGGGTTTGAATGACAGATGAAATAATCTGGTTTGGTTTTAATTTAACTAAAACATTGCTTTTTTAAAATCGCCCAAATTGGCAAATTAGAGCAGGGAAAAAGTTGGAAAACTGAATTTTTAAAAAATTCCCCGTTTTTAAATCGAAAAGGGGGTTTTCAAAATGAGTTTTCGGGGGTTTAAATGACAAAAGTAAGTAAAACGGGAAATGCGCAAACAAAACTAAAACCCTTGTTTTTTTAAAATC
Organism: Drosophila nebulosa; assembly: GCA_024703675.1. Lineage (NCBI taxonomy): Eukaryota > Metazoa > Arthropoda > Insecta > Diptera > Drosophilidae > Drosophila > Drosophila nebulosa. The sequence continues at coordinate 11,457 of JANFPS010000215.1, read as the reverse complement.
GTCCCAATTTTGGGGCAAAGTTAGAGCCGGAAAGTTAGAAAACTGAATTTTTACAAATTCACGATTTTCTCGAAAGGGGGTTTCAAAATGATTTTTTCTGGGTTTTGAATGAAAAAAGTCTAAACTTTATAAGCTACTAACTGAAACATTGCTTTTTTTAAATCGTGCCAATTTGGGAAAAGTTAGGGGGCATGGAAAAGTTGGGGAATACAAATTTTTTAAAAATTCACAAATTTTCTCGAAAAGGGGGAACCCAAAATAAATTTTCGGGTTTGAATGCCCGAGAAAAGTAATCTGGATGAGCTCAAACTGAAACATTGTTTTTTTTAAAATCGCCCCCAATATTGGAAAATTTTAGAGCAGGGAAAAATTTTGAGAAAACTAAAATTTTTACAAATTCACGTTTTCCTCAAAAAGGGGGTTTCAAAATGATTTTTTCGGGGTTTTAAAATGACAAAGAAAGTAAACGGTTTCGCTACAAACGGAAACATTGTTTTTTTTAAATCGTCCAATTTGGCAAAGTTAGAAACGGAAAAGTTGAGAAAACTGAATTTTTACAAATTCACGTTTTCCCTCAAAAGTGGGTTAAAAATGAGTTTTCTAGGTTTAAATTTAAAAGGTAAGTAAACTGGATGCGTTTACTAACTAAAAACATTGCTTTTTTAAAATTTCGTGCCAATATTGGCAAAGTTAGGGAAAGGAAAATTTTGAAAAAACTAAATTTTTTCCAAATTCCCGTTTTTATCGAAAGTGGGACAAAATGAGTTTTCGGGGTTTTAAAATACAAGAGAAAGTAACGGGAAATGCGCTCTAACTGAAACTTGTTTTTTTAAAATCGCCCCCAAATTTTTGGCAAAGGGGGGGGAGAAGGGAAAAAGTTGAGAAAACTAAATTTTTTTAAAATTTTCCCCCGATTTTCTCGAAAAGTGGGTTAAAAATAGTTTTCTGGGGTTTGAATGAAAAAAGTAAGTAAACTGGATGCGTTTACAAACTGAAACATTTTTTTTTTCAAATCGTCCCCAATTTGGCAAATTTTAGAGAAACGGAAAAGTTGAAAAAACTAAATTTTTTAAAAATTCCCCGATTTTATCGAAAAGTGGGTAAAAAATGAGTTTTTCGGGGTTTTAAATGACAAAAGTAAGAAAACCCTTTGGATGCGTTTACAAAACTGAAACATTGCTTTTTTAAAATTCGTCCCAATATTGGCAAATTTAAGAAAACGGAAAAGTTGAGAAAACTAAATTTTTTAAAAATTTCACGAATTTTCTCGAAAAGGGGGGTTAAAATAAAGTTTTTTTGGGTTTTTGAATGACAAAAGTAAGAAAACTGGTTTGCGCAAACAAATAAAACATTGTTTTTTCAAATCGTGCCAATATTGGCAAAGTTAAGAAACCCCGGGAAAAGTTGAAAACTGAATTTTTACAAATTCACGTTTTTTCTCGAAAAGGGGGTTTCCCAAAATGATTTTTTCGGGGTTTTGGGAGTGACAAATGTAAGAAAACTGGATGGCTACTAACTGAGACATTGCTTTTTTAAATCGCCCCAATTTTTGGCTAATTTTTAGAGCAGGGAAAAAGGTGAGAAAACTGAATTTTTACAAATTCACGATTTTCTCGAAAAGGGGGGTTTCAAAATTAGTTTTCGGGTTTAATGAAAAATGTAAAAAACTGGATGAGCTACAACTGAAACATTGTTTTTTTAAAATCGCCCCAAATTTTTGGCAAAGTTAACAGGGAAAAAATTTGGGAAAATAAAAAATTTTAAAAAAATTTCCCGGGGGATTTCCTCGAAAAGGGGGGTTAAAAATGATTTTTTCTGGGTTTTGAATGAAAAATTAAGTGAACATTGTATGAGCTACTAACTGAAACTTGTTTTTTTAAATCGCCCCAATATTGGCTAAATTAGGGGGCAGGGAAAAAGGTTGAGAGAACTAAATTTTTTTTACAAATTCCGATTTTCTCGAAAAGTGGGTTTCAAAAGGGTTTTTTCTGGGTTTTGGAAATCCCAAAAATGTAAGTAAAAGGGTATGAGCTACAAACCCTGAAACATTGTTTTTTTAAAATCGCCCCCAATTTTGGCAAAGTTAAAAGAACGGAAAAGTTGAAAAAACTGAATTTTTAAAAATTCCCACGATTTCCCCGAAAAGTTTTTTAAAAAATAAGTTTTCTTTTTTTTAATGAAAAATTTTTGTATGAAAACGGGAAATGAGCTACAAACCTAAGACATTGCTTTTTTTAAAATCGCCCCAAATATTGGCTAATTTTAAAGCACGGAAAAAGTTAAAAAAACCTAAATTTTTAAAAAAAATTTCACATTTTTTTTGGGAAAAGGGGGTTTTCAAAATTTTTTTTTCTGGTTTGAATGACAAAAGTAAGAAAACCTGTAGGGCTACTAACTGAAACATTGTTTTTTTAAATCTTTCCCCAATATTGGGAAAAGTTAGAGCAGGGAAAAGTTGAGAATACTAAATTTTTTTTAACAAATTCAGGGTTTTTTCTCGAAAATTTGGGTTAAAAATGAGTTTTTTTAGGTTTGAATGACAAAAGTAAGTAAACTGTATGAGCTACAAACCTGAAAAAATTGTTTTTTTAAAAATTCGTCCCAATATTGGCAAAGTTGGGGCATCAAAAAGGATGAGAATACAAATTTTTTTAAAAATTTTCACGTTTTTTCTCAAAAAGGGAACCCAAAAGGGAATTTTCGGGGGTTTAAAATGACAGATTGAAATTTCTGGATGAGCTACAAACTAAAACCCATTGTTTTTTTAAAATCGCCCAATTTCGCCCCAAATTTTGGGCAAATTTAAAGGGGAGGGAAAATTTTGAGAAAACTAAAATTTTTTAAAATTCACGTTTTCCCCTAAAAAAGTGGGTTAAAAATAAATTTTTCTGGGTTTTGGGAAAGAAAAAAGTAAGAAAACTTATGACTGCTAACTGAAACATTGTTTTTTTTAAACGCCCCCCAATTTGGCTAATTTTAGAGCACGAAAAGTTGAGAAAACTAAATTTTTAAAATTTTCACATTTTCTCAAAAAGTGGGTTAAAAATGATTTTCTGGGTTTTAAAATGAAAAAAGGAAAGAAAACTGGATGAGCTACAAAATTGAGCCCTTGTTTTAAAAATCGCCCCCAAATTGGCTAAGTTAGGGGCAGGGGAAAAAGGTACGGAACTAAATTTTTTAAAAATTCACGAATTTCTCGAAAGGGGGTTTTAAAAATATTTTTCTGGGTTTTTAATAAAAAAAGAAAGAAAACTGGATGCGCTCTCTGAAACATTGTTTTTTTTAAAAACTAAAACTTTGTTTTTAAATAAATCGCCCCCAATTTGGGCCCAAATTTAGAGTACGGGAAAAGTTAAAGAATACCAAATTTTTTAAAAATTCACGTTTTTTTCTCGAAAAGTGGGTTCAAAATGAGTTTTCTGGGTTTTAATGAAAAAGAAAGTAAAATGTAAAAGCTACTAACTAAAAACATTGCTTTTTTTTTTTTCCCGGTCCCAAAAATTGGAAAAAGTTAGAGCAGGGGAAAAATTTTGAGAATACTGAATTTTTAAAAATTTCACGTTTTTTCTCGAAAAAGTGGGATAAAAAATAAATTTTTTGGGTTTAAATTTAAGATGAAAAGAAAATCTGGATGACCCTACTAACTAAAAACTTGCTTTTTTAAATCGCCCAAATATTGGCAAAGTTAGGGGCACGGAAAAGTTGAAAAAAATTTAAAATTTTTACAAATTCACGATTTTATGAAAAGTGGGTTCAAATGATTTTTCGGGGTTTAAATGACAAAATTAAGAAAACCCGGGATGCGTTTAACAAAACTGAAACATTGTTTTTTTTTAAATCTTTCCCAATATTGGAAAAGTTAGAGAACGGAAAAGTTGAAAAAAACTAAATTTTTAAAAATTTCACGTTTTTCCTCGAAAAGGGGGGTTCCCAAAATGATTTTTTTCTGGGTTTTTTTGAATGACAAAAGAAAGAAAAGGGAAATGCGTACAAACGGAAACTTTTGCTTTTTCAAATCGTGCCAATTTTGCAAAGTTAGAGCAGGGAAAATTTGAGAAAACAAATTTTTTTACAAATTCACGATTTTTTTCAAAAAGTGGGTAAAAAAATGATTTTTCCGGGTTTTTAAATTAAAAAAGTAAAAAACTGGATGCGCAAACAAATGAAACCTTTGTTTTTTTAAATCGTCCCAATATTGGCAAATTTAGAGAAGGGAAAAAAAGTTGAGAAAATTTGTTTTTTTAAAAATTTCACGATTTTTTTAAAAAGTGGGTTAAAAATGATTTTTTTGGGTTTTAAATGCCCAAAAGTAAGAAAAAGGGATGCCAATTAACTGAAACATTGTTTTTTCCAAATCGTGCCAATTTTGGGCAAATTTAGAGCCCGGAAAGTTGAAAAACTGAAATTTTAAAAATTTCCGATTTTTCTCGAAAAGGGGGTTTCAAATGAGTTTTTGGGTTTGATGACAAAAGTAAGTAAACTGTATGAGCTACAAACCCTGAAACTTTTGTTTTTTTAATTTGCCCCAAATTTTGGGAAAAGGGTTAGGGGGCACCCAAAAAATTTGGAGAATACTAAATTTTTTACAAATTACGATTTTTCCCCAAAATTTGGGATCAAAAATAAAATTTTCTGGTTTAAATGACAGATTTTAAGAAAAAAATCTTAAAAATGAGCTACAAACTAAAACATTGTTTTTTTAAAATTTCGTCCCAATATTGGAAAAGGGGAAAGGGGCAGGGAAAAGTTGAGAAACAAAATTTTTACAAATTCACTTTTTTATCGAAAAGGGGGTTCAAAATGAGTTTTCGGGGTTTAAATGAAAAAATAAGTAAACGGGATGCGGTTTCCAACTGAAACATTGCTTTTTTAAAATCGCCCAATTTTGGGCAAATTTTAAGAAGGGAAAAAATTTGGAAAACTGAATTTTTTAACAATTCACGTTTTTCTCAAAAGTGGGTTCAAAATGATTTTTTTGGGTTTTTAATGACAAAAAAAGAAACGGGATGCGCTACTAACTAAAAACATTGCTTTTCAAATCGTCCCAATTTTGGGCAAATTAGGGGAAAGGAAAATTTGAAAAAAACTAAATTTTTTACAAGTTCACTTTTTGTCGAAAAGGGGGTTAAAAATGAGTTTTCTATTTTTGAATGACAAAAGTAAGTAAACTTTTGAGCTAAAAACTAAAACATTGTTTTTTTAAATCGCCCCAAATTTTGAAAAGTTAGAGCTCAAAAAGTGGAATACTGAATTTTTACAAATTCACGATTTTCTCAAAAAGGGGATAAAAATAAATTTTGGGGTTTAAATGAAAAAATGAAAGAAAAGGGATGAGCTACTAATGAAACATTGCTTTTTAAATCGCCCCCAATACTCCCAATTTGGAAAAGTTAAGCCCGGAAAAATTTTAAAAAAACTGAAATTTTAAAAATTTCACGTTTTCCTCGAAAAGGGGGTTCAAATGATTTTTAGGTTTGAATAAACAAAAAAAGGGAACTGTAGGACTGCTAACTGAAACATTCTTTTTAAATCGTCCCAATTTTGGGCTAATTTAAGCAGGGAAAAAGGGAGGAAAAAATTTTTTTAAAAATTCCGATTTTCTCAAAAAGTGGGTTAAAAATGAGTTTTCTGGGTTTAAAGACAAATTAAGTGAACTTTTGAGCTAAAAACGAAACATTGTTTTTTTAAATCGTGCCAATATTGGCAAAGTTAGAGCACGGAAAAGTTGAGAAAACAAAATTTTTACAAATTCACGATTTTCTCGAAAAGTGGGTTCAAAATTAATTTTCTAGGTTTGAATGACATAAGTAAGTAAACTGGATGAGCTACTAACTGAAACATTGCTTTTATAAATCGTCCCAATATTGGCAAAGTTAGAGCACGGAAAAGGTGAGAAAACTGAATTTTTACAAATTCACGATTTTCTCGAAAAGTGGGTTCAAAATGAGTTTTCTGGGTTTTAATGACAAAAGTAAGTAAACTGGATGAGCTACTAACTGAAACATTGTTTTTTTAAATCGTGCCAATATTGGCAAAGTTAGAGCACGGAAAAGTTGAGAAAACAAAATTTTTACAAATTCACGATTTTCTCGAAAAGTGGGTTCAAAATTAATTTTCTAGGTTTGAATGACAAAAGTAAGTAAACTGGATGAGCTACTAACTGAAACATTGCTTTATTAAATCGTCCCAATATTGGCAAAGTTAGAGCATGGAAAAGTTGAGAATACTGAATTTTTACAAATTCACGATTTTCTCGAAAAGTGGGATCAAAATGAATTTTCTGGGTTTGAATGACAGATGTAAGTAAACTGGATGAGCTACTAACTGAAACATTGCTTTTTAAATCGTCCCAATATTGGCAAAGTTAGAGCACGGAAAAGTTGAGAAAACTGAATTTTTACAAATTCACGATTTTATCGAAAAGTGGGTTCAAAATGAGTTTTCTAAGTTTAAATGACAAAAGTAAGTAAACTGGATGCGCTACTAACTGAAACATTGCTTTTTTAATCGTCCCAATATTGGCAAAGTTAGAGCACGGAAAAGTTGAAAAAACTGAATTTTTCCAAAATTCACGATTTTCTAAAAGTGGGTTCAAATAGTTTTCTGGTTTGAATGACAAATGTAAGTAAACTGGATGCGCTACTAACTGAACATTGCTTTTTAAATCGTCCCAATATTGGCAAGTTAGAGCACGGAAAAGTTGAGAAACTGAATTTTACAAATTCACGATTTTCTCGAAAGTGGGTTCAAAATGAGTTTCTAGGTTTGAATGACAAAAGTAAGTAAACTGGATGCGCTACTAACTGAAACATTGCTTTTTAAATCGTCCCAATATGGCAAAGTTAGAGCACGAAAAGTTGAGAAACTAATTTTTACAAATTCACGATTTTCTCGAAAAGTGGGCTAAATAAGTTTTCTGGTTGAATGACAAATGTAGAAACTGGATGAGCTACTAACTGAACATTGCTTTTTTAAATGTCCCAATTTTGGCTAAGTTAGAGTACGGAAAAGTTGAGAAACTGAATTTTACAAATTCACGATTTTTCGAAAGTGGGTTCAAATGATTTTCTAGGTTGAATGACAAAAGTAAGTAACGGGATGGCTACTAACTGAACATTGCTTTTTTAAATCGTCCAATATTGCAAAGTTAGAGCATGGAAAAGTTGAGAAAACTGAATTTTTCCAATTCACGATTTCTTGAAAAGTGGGTCAAAATAATTTTCTGGGTTTCAATGAAAATGTAAGAACTGGATGAGCTACTAACTGAACATTGTTTTTAATCGTCCAATATGCTAAGTTAGAGCACGGAAAAGGTGAGAGAACGAATTTACAAATTCACGATTTTCTCGAAAAGTGGGTTCAAAATGAGTTTTCTAGGTTGAGACAAATGTAGGACTGTATGAGCTATAACTGAGACTTCTTTTTAAATCGTCCCAATATTGGCAAAGTAGAGAACGAAAGTTGAAAACTGATTTTCAAATCACGATTTCTCGAAAGTGGGTTCAATATGAGTTTTCTGGTTGATGAAAAGTATAATGGATGCGCTACTAACTGAAACATTGCTTTTTTAAATCGTCCCAATATTGGCAAGGTTAGAGCACGGAAAAGGTTGAGAAACTAAAATTTTTAAAAATTCACGATTTTTTTTAAAGTGGGTTCAAATAATTTTCGGGGTTTGAATGACAATGTAAGAAAACGGGATGGGCTACTAACTGAAACATTGTTTTTTAAATCGTCCCAATATTGGCAAAGTTAGAGCACGGAAAGTTGAGAAAACTGAATTTTACAAATTCACGATTTTTCTAAAAGTGGGTTCAAAATAATTTTCGGGGTTTGAATGACTTGAAAGAAAACGGGATGGGCTACAAAAACTGAAAACATTGCTTTTTTAAATCGTCCAATATTGGCAAAAGTTAGGCACGGAAAAGTTGGAAAACTAAATTTTTACAAATTCAGATTTTATCAAAAGGGGGTTTAAAAATGAGTTTTCTGGTTTGAATACAAAAGTAGTAAACTGGATGCCTACAAACAAAACATTGCTTTTTTAAATCGCCCCAAATATTGGAAAAGTTAGAGCAGGGAAAAAGTTGAGAAAAAATTTTTCCCAAAATTCACGTTTTCTAAAAGTGGGTTAAAAATAAGTTTTCTGGGTTTGAATCCAAATGTAAGAAACGGATGACTACTAACTGAGACTTGTTTTTTTAAATCGTCCCCAATATTGGCTAAGTTAAGCACGGAAAATTTTGAGAAACTGAATTTTTAAAAATTCCATTTTTCAAAAAGTGGGTTCAAATGGTTTTCTAGGTTTGAATGAAAAAAGTAAGAAAACGGGTGCCCTACAAAAAACAAACATTGCTTTTTTAAATCGCCCCAATTTTTTGGCAAAGTTAGAGACGGAAAAAGTTGAGAAAACAAATTTTAAAATTCACGATTTTCTCGAAAAGTGGGTTCAAAATAGTTTTCAGGTTTGAATGACAATTAAGAAACTGATGAGCTACTAACTGAACATTGCTTTTTTTTAAATCGTCCCCAATATTGGCTAGTTACAGCACGGAAAGGTGGAGAACTGAATTTTTACGAATTCGATTTCTCGAAAGTGGGTTCAAAATGATTTTATAGGTTTGAATGACCAAAGACAGTAACCTGGATGCGCTACTAACTGAAACATTTGCTTTTTTTAATCGTGCCATATTGGCAAAGTTAAGCATGGAAAAGTTGGAAAACTGAATTTGTACAATTCATTCACGTATTTCTCGGAAAGTGGTTCAAAATGAGTTTCCTGGTTTTGAATGACAAATGTAAGAAAAAATGATGAGCTACTACCTGAGAACATTGCTTTTTTAAATCGTCCCAATATTTGGCAAAGTTAGAGCACGGAAAGGTGAGAGAACTGATTTTTACAAATTCACGATTTTCTCGAAAGTGGTTCAAATGAGTTTTCTAGGTTTGAATGACAAAAGTAAGTAAACTGGATGCGGCTACTAACTGAAACATTGCTTTTTTTAAATCGTCCCAATATGGCAAAGTTTAAGCACGGAAAATGAGAAAACTGAAATTTTTACAAATTCACATTTTATCGAAAAGTGGGTCAAATGAGTTTTCTGGTTTGAATGACAAGATGTAAGAAAACTGCTGGAGCATACTACTGAGACATTGCTTTTTTTAAATTCGTCCCAATATTGGCTAAGTTAAGAGCGGAAAAGTTAGAAAACTAAATTTTTACAAATTTACGATTTTCTCGAAAAGTGGGATCAAAATGAATTTTCTGGGTTTGAAATGACAAGATGTAAGTAATCTGGTGACTACTAACTGAACATTGGCTTTTTTAAATCGTCCCAATATTGGCAAGTTTAGAGGCATGGAAAAGTTGAAGAAACTGAATTTTTACAAATTCACGATTTTTTTTTCTCGGAAAAGTGAGTTTCAAAATGAGTTTTTCTAGGTTGAATGACAAAAAGTAAGTAAAAAACTGGATGGGCTACTAACTGAGAACATTGCTTTCAATCGTGCCAATATTGGCAAAGTTTAGAGCACGGAAAAGTTTGAGAAAACTGAATTTTTACAAATTCACGGATTTTCTCGAAAAGTGGTTCAAAATTAATTTCTAGGTTTGTTGAATGACAAAAGTAAGTAAACTGGATGCGCTACTAACTGAAACATTGCTTTTTTAAATCAGTCCAATATTGGCAAAGTTAGAGCATGGAAAAGTTGAGAAAACTGATTTTTTTCACAAATTCACGATTTTCTCGAAAAGTGTGTTCAAAATCGTTTTCTTTCTAGGTTTGAATGACAAAAGTAAGTAACTGGGATGCGCTACTAACCGAAAACTTGTTTTTTAAATCGTCCAATAATTGGCAAAGTAGAGCATGGAAAAGTTGAGATGCTGAATTTTACAAATTCCGATTTTCTCGAAAAGTGGGATCAAAATGAATTTTCTGGGTTTGAATGACAGATGTAAGTAATCTGGATGAGCTACTAACTGAAATCATGCTTGTTTAAATCGTCCCAATATTGGCAAAGTTAGAGCATGGAAAAGTTGAGAAAACGGAATTTTTACAAATCACGATTTTTCTCGAAAAGTGGGTTCAAAATGAGTTTTCTAGTTTGATGACAAAAGTAAGTAAACTGATGCCTACGACTGAAACATTGCTTTTTTAAGATCGGTCCCCATATTGGCAACGTTAGAGCACGGAAAGTTAAGAAAACTGACATTTTTTACAAATTCACGATTTTCACAAATAAAAAAGTGGGTTCAAAATTAGGTTTCTAGTTTGAAATGACCAAAAGTAATTGACTGGATGCCAGCTACTAACTGAAACATTGCTGTTTTAAATCGTGTCAATATTGGAATTGTTAGAGTCACGATGAAAAGTTGAGAAAACTGAATTTTTACAATTTCACATTTTCTCGAAAAGTGGGTTAAAATGAGTTTCTAGTTTGAATGACAAATGTAAGGTGAACTGTATGAGCTACTAACTGAAACATGCTTTTTTAATTAGTCCCAATATTGGCAAAGCTAGAGCACGGAAAAGTTGAGAATCACGAATTTTTAGCAAATTCACTATTTTCTCGAAAAGATGGGTTCAAAATTAGTTTTCTAGTTTGAATGAAAAAGAAGTAAAATGGATGAGCTACTAACTGTAAACTTACTTTTTCAAATCGTGCCAAGTTTTTGGCATAAAGTTAGAGCGTACGGACAGTTGAGAAAACTGAATTTTTACAATTCCACGATTTTCTCGAAATGTGGGTTCAAAATGAGTTTTCTTTGGGTGGTTGAAATGACAAATGTAAGAAACTGGTGAGCTACTAACTGTGACATTTGACTTTTTTAATCGTCCCAATATTGGTTACGTTGTGCACGAAAAGTGAGAGAATGGGAATTTTTACAAATTCACGATTTTCCCTCGAAAAGTGGGGTTCAAAATGAGTTTTCCTTAGTTTGAATGACAAAAGTAAGTAAACTGATGGCTACAAACTGAAACATTGCTTTTTTAAACGTCCCAATATTGGTAAGTTAGAACGGAAAAAAGGGAGAAAACTGAATTTTAAAAATCCGTTTTTTTCTCGAAAAGGGGGTTTCAAAATGATTTTTCCCCAGGTTGAATGCAAAGTAAGTGAACGTATGAGTACTAACAAAACCCTTGCTTTTTAAATGTCCCAATATTGGCAAAGTTGAGAGGGAAAAAGTTGAGAAAACTGAATTTTTAAAAATTTCACGTTTTTATGAAAAATGGGTCAAAATGATTTTTGGGGTTTTGAATGACAAATTAAGTAACTGGATGCGCTACTAACTAAAAACATTGCTTTTTTAAACGCCCAATATTCCCCCAAAGTTAGAGCTGTGGAAAAGTTTGAGAAACAAAATTTTAAAAATTCACGATTTTCTCAAAAGTGGGTTCAAAAGGTTTTTAGGTTTGAATGCAAAGTAAGAAACTATGGCTACAAACTGAAACATTG
>JANFPS010000214.1:0-25643 GCA_024703675.1 Drosophila nebulosa | reverse complement strand
AAAAACTCATTTTGAACCCAAATTTCCCGAGAAAATCTTTTGGGAATTTGAAAAAATTAAATTTTCCCCAAGCTTCCGTGCTCAACTTTGCCAAATTGGGAGGATTTAAAAAAAGCAATGTGTCAGTTAGTAGCGCATCCAGTTTACTACTTTTGTCATTCAAACCTAGAAAAACTCATTTTGAACCCACTTTTCGAAAAATCTGTGAATTTGTAAAAATTCATTTTCCCAAGTTTTCCGTTGCTCTAACTTTGCCAATATTGGGACGATTTAAAAAGCAATGTTTCAGTTAGTAGCGATCCAGTTTACTTACTTTTGTCATTCAAACCTAGAAAACTCATTTTGAACCACTTTTCGAGAAATCGTGAATTTGTAAAAATTCATTTTCCCAACTTTTTCCGTGCTCTAACTTTTGCCAATATTGGACGATTTAAAAAAGCAATGTTTCAGTTAGTAGCGCATCCAGTTTACTTACTTTTGTCATTCAAACCTAGAAAACTCATTTTGAACCCACTTTCGAGAAAATCGTAAATTTGTAAAAATTCAGTTTTCTCACTTTCTTTGCTCTAACTTTGCCAATATTGGGAGATTTAAAAAAGCAATGTTTCAGTTAGTAGCGCATCCAGTTTACTTACTTTGTCATTCAAACCTAGAAAACTCATTTTGAACCCACTTTTCGAGAAAATCGTGAATTTGTAAAAATTCAATTTTCTCAACTTTTCGTGCTCTAACTTTGCCAATATTGGCACGATTAAAAAAGCAATGTTTCAGTTAGTAGCGTATCCATTTTACTTACCCTTTTGTCATTCAAACTCTAGAAAACTCATTTTGAACCCACTATTTCGAGAATAAATCGGTGAATTTGTTAAAAATTCGTTTTTCTCAACTTTTCCGTGCTCTAACTTTGTCCAATTTGGGCAACGGATTTAAAAAAAAGCAATGTTTCAGTTAGTGGCGTATCCAGTTTACTTCTTTTGTTCATTAAACCTAGAACACTCATTTTGAACCCCTTTTCGAGAAAATCGTGGAATTTATAAAAATTCAGTTTTCTCTTCAACTTTTCCGTGCTCTAACTTTGCCTAATATTGGGAAAGATTTAAAAAAAAAGCAAGGTTTCAGGTTAGTAGCTTCTCCAGTTTACTTTCCTTTTTCATTAAAACCTAGAAAACTGCTTTTGAACCCACTTTTCGAGAACATTCGTGAATTTGTAAAAATTCAGTTTTTTTCTCACTTTTCCGTGTCTACTTTGCCACTATTGGCACGATTTTAAAAAAAAGCAATGTTTCAGTTAGTAGCGTATCCGTTTACTTACTTTTGTCATTCAAACCTATAAACTCATTTTGAACGTCCACTTTTCGAGAAATCGTGAATTGTAAGAATTCAGGTTTTTCTCAAACTTTTCCGTGTTCTAACTTTGCCAAAATTGGGAGGAATTTAAAAAAGCATGTTGTCAGTTAGTAGCGTATGCCCATTTTCTTAACGTTTGTCATTCAAACCTAGAAAACTCATTTTTGAACCTCACTTTTCGAGAAAATCGTGCATTTGTAAAAATTCAGTTTTCTCTCAACTTTTCCGTGCACTACTTTGCCAATATTTGGACGATTTTAAAAAAGCAATTGTTATTTTTTCAGTTTGGTGGTGGTGTTTTTTAGTTTAAACGTATCCAGTTTACTTACATTTGTCATCAAACCGCAGAAAAAACTCATTTTGAACCCACTTTTTCGAGAAAATCGTGAATTTGTTAAACATTCAAGTTTTCTCAAACTTTTCCGTGCTCTAACTTTGGTCAATATTGGACGATTTACAAAAGGCAATGTTTCAGTTAGTATCTCAATCCAGTTTACTTACATTTGTCATCAAACCCAGAAAACCATTTTTGAACCACTTTTCGAGAAAAATCGTGAATTTTGTAAAAATTCAGTTTCCTCAAACTTTTTCCGTGCTCCAAAAACTTTTCCAAAATTGGGACGATTTACAAAAGCAATGTTTCAGTTAGTTAACTCATCCAGTTTACTACAATTTGTCATTCAACACACCTAGAAACTTCATTTTTAAACCCACTTTTCGAGAAAATCGTGAATTTGTAAAATTCATTATTCTCGAACTTTTCCAGTGCTCTAACTTTGGCCCAAGTATGGCCACGATTTAAAAAGCAATGTTTCAGTTAGTGGTCGTTCCAGTTTTTTACTTACTTTTTGTCATTCAAACCTAGAAAACTCATTTTGAACCCACTTTTCGAAAAATCCGTGAATTTGTTAAAAATTCAATTTTCCGCAAGGTTTCCCGTGATCTAAACTTTGCCCAATATTGAGGATTTAAAAAAGCAATGTTTCAAGATTGGGTAGCGCATCCAGTGTTTACTTACTTTTTGTCATTCAAGACCTAGAACTCATTTTGAACCCACTTTTCGAAAATCGTGAATTTTAAAAATTCGCTTTTCCAAAGTTTCCGTGCTCTACACTTTGCCATATTGGGACAGTTTAAAAAAGCAATATTTCAGTTAGTAGCGCCGTCAGTTTTACTTTACTTTTGTCATTCAAACCTAGAAAACTCATTTTAAACCCACTTTTCGAAAAAATCGTGAATTTGTAAAAATTCAATTTTCCCACGTTTTCCGTGCTCTAACTTTGCCAATATGGGAGGATTTTAAAAAGCAATGTTTGCAGTTAGTAGCGTATCCAGTTTACTTACTAGTTGTCATTCAAACCTAGAAACTCCTTTGAACCCACTTTTTCGAGAAAATCGTGAATTTGTAAAAAATGCAGTTTTCTAAACTTGTTTCTGTGCTCTAACTTTGCCAATATTGGGTACGATTTAAAAAAGCACTGTTTCAGTTAGAGTAGCGCATCCAGTTTACTACTTTTGTCATTCAAACCTAGAAAAACTCATTTTGAACCCACTTTTCGAGAAAATCGTGAATTTGTAAAAATTCAGTATTCTCAACTTTTCCGTGGCCTCTAACTTTGCCAATATTGGGACGATTTTAAAAAAGCAATGTTTCAGTTAGTAGCCATGCCAGTTTACTTACTTTTGTCATTCAAACCTAGTAAAACTCATTTTGAACCCACTTTATCGAGAAAACGTTGAATTTCTATAAATTCAGTTTTCCTCAACTTTTTTCCGTGCTCATACTTTTGCCCATATTGGGGACGATTTTAAAAAACAATGTTTCAGTAGTAGCGCATCCCAGTTTACTTCCTTTTGTCATTCAAACCTGAGAAACTCATTTTGAACGCACTTTTTCGAGAAATCGTGGAATTTGTAAAAATTCATTTCTTCAACTTTTCCGTGCTCTAACTTTGCAATATTGGCAACGATTTAAAAAAAGCTAATGTTTCAGTTAGTAGCGTATCCGTTTACTTACTTTTGTCATTCAAACCTAGAAAACTCATTTTGAAACCCAATTTTCGAGAAAATCGTGAATTTGTAAAAATTCAGTTTTCTCAACTTTTCCGTGCTCTAACTTTGCCAATATTGGCACGATTTAAAAAAAGCAATGTTTCAGTTAGTAGCTCATCCAGTTTACTTACATTTGTCATTCAAACCTAGAAAACTCATTTTGAACCCACTTTTCGAGAAAATCGTGAATTTGTAAAAATTCAGTTTCCTCAACTTTTCCGTGCTCTAACTTTGCCAATATTGGGACGATTTAAAAAGCAATGTTTCAGTTAGTAGCTCATCCAGTTACTTACATTTGTCATTCAAACCAGAAAACTCATTTTGAACCCACATTCGAGTATTCTCTACTTTCCGTGCTCTAACTTTGCCAATATTGGACGATTTAAAAAAGCAATGTTTCAGTAGTAGCTCATCCAGTTTACTTACATTTGTCATTTAAACCTAGAAAACTCATTTTGAACCCACTTTTCGAGAAAATCGTGAATTTGTAAAAATTCAGTATTCTCAACTTTTCCGTGCTCTAACTTTGCCAATATTGGGCACGATTTAAAAAAGCAATGTTTCAGTTAGTAGAGTATCCAGTTTACTTACATTTGTCATTCAACCTAGAAACTCATTTGAACCCACGTTTCGAGAAAATCTGAATGTAAAAATCAGTTTCCTCAAACTATTTCCCGTGCTCTAACTTTGCCAATATTGGACGATTTAATAAAAGCAATGTTCAGTAGTAGCGCATCCAGTTACTTACATTGTCATTCAAACCAGAAACTCATTTTGAACCCAACATTCAGTATTCTCTCTACTTTTTCCGTGCTCCTACTTTGCCAATATGGCACGATTTAAAAAGCAATTGTTTCAGTTAGTAGCTCATCAATTTACTTACTTTGCATTCAAACATAGGAAAACTAATTTGACCCACTTTTCGAGAAATCGTGTGGAATGGTGTAAAAAATTCAGTTTCTCCACTTTTCCGTGCTCTAACTTTGCAATATTGGCACGATTTAAAAAAAGCAATGTTTCAGTAGTAGGCGTATCAGTTTAATTAATTGTCATCAACCTAGAAAACTCATTTGAACCCCCTTTTCGAGAAATCGTGAATTTGTTAAAAAGTCAGTTTCCTCAACTTTCTGTTGCTCTAACTTTGCCAATATTGGGACGATTTAAAAAGCAATGTTTCAGTAGTGCTCATCCAGTTTACTTACATTAGTCATTTCAACCCCAGAAACTCATTTTGAACCCAACATTCAGTATTCTATACTTTTCGTGCTCTAATTTTGCCAATAATTGGCACGATTAAAAAAGCAATGTTTTTAGTTAGTAGCTCAGCCAGTTATTAATTTGTCATTCAAACATAGAAAAACTCATTTGAAACACACTTTTCGGAGAAAATCGTGAATTGTAAAAATTCAGTTTCTCAACTTTTCCGTGCTCTCTAACTTTGCCAATATGGACGATTAAAAAAGCATTGTTTCAGTAGTAGAGCATCCAGTTACTTATTTTGTCATTCAAAACGAGCAAAACTCATTTTAAACCCACTTTCGAGAAAAATCTGATTTGTAGAATTCAGTTTTTTCTCAACTTTTCCGTGCTCTACTTTTTGCCAATATGGCACGATTAAAAAAAGCAATGTTTCAGTTAGTAGCGTATCAGTTTACTTACTTTTGTCAGTCAAACTAGAAAACTCATTTTGAACCCACTTTCGAGAAATCGTGAATTTTGTCTAAGAATTCAGTTTTCTCAACTTTTCGGGCTCTACTTTGACAAAATTGGGACGATTTAAAATCAATGTTTCAGTTAGTAGGCATCCAGTTTACTTACATTGTCAATTCCAAAAAAAAAAACCTTAAGGGGGGAAAAAACTCATTTTGAACCCACTTCGAGAAAATCGTGAATTGTTAAAAATTCAGTTTCTCAATTTTCCGTGCTCTTAACTTTGCTAATATATTGGGGACGATTTAAAAAAGCAATGTTTCAGTTAGTAGCGCATCCAGTTACTTCCTTTTGTCATTCAAAACTAGAAAAACTAATTTTAAACCAATTTTCGAGAAATCGTGAATTTTGTAAAAATTCAATTTCTCAACTTTTCCGTGCTCAACTTGCCCAATATTGGCACGATTTAAAACAAGCAATGTTTCAGTTAGTAGCGTACAGTTTACTTAATTGGTATTTCAAACCTAGAAACAACTCATTTGAACCCACTTTTCAGGGAAAAATCGTGAATTTGTAAAAAATTAATTTCCTAACTTTTCCGGCTCTAACTTTGCCAATATTGGACGATTTAAAAAGCAATCGTTTCAGTTAGTAGCTCATCCCAGTTACTTACATGTGTCATTCAAACCAAGAAGAAAAATCATTTGAACCCAACATTCAGTATTCTCTACTTTTCCGTGCTCTAACTTTGCAATATTGGCCGATTTTAAAAAAGCATGGTTTCAGTTAGGAGCATCAATACATTACTACTTTTTTGTCATTCAACACCTAGGAAAACTAATTTGAACCACTTTTTCGAGAAAATCGTGAATTGTAAAATTCATTTTCTCAACTTTTCCGTGCTTCAACTTTGCAATATTGGCACGTCCATTTAAAAAAGCAATGTTCAGTTAGTAGCTAATATCCAGTTTACTTACATTTGTCATTCAAACCTAGAAAACTCATTTTGAAACCCACTTTCGAGAAAATAGTGAATTTGTAAAAATCAGTGTTCCTCAACTTTTCCCGTGCTTAACTTTGCCAATATTGGGACGATTTACAAAAGCAATGTTTCAGTAGTAGCTCATCCAGTTTACTACATTTGTCATTCAAACCCAGAAAACTCATTTTGAACCCAACATTCAGTATTCTCTACTTTTCCGTGCTCTAATTTTGCCAATATTGGCACGATTTAAAAAAGCAATGTTTTAGTTAGTACTCATCCAGTTACTTACCATTTGTAATTCAAACCTAGAGAGAAAACTCATTTTGAACCCACTTTTCGAGAAATGCGTGAATTTGTAAAAAGTTCAGTTTTCTTCAACTTTTCCGTGCTCAACTTCTGTCCCAATATTGGGACGATTTAAAAAGCAATGTTTCAGTTGTAGCGCATCCAGTTATTACTTTTGTCATTCAAACTAGAAAAACTCATTTTTGAACCCACTTCGAGGAAAAATCGTGAAATTGTAGAATTCAGTTTTCTCAAACTTTTCCGTGCCTAATTTGAATATTGGCCCACCGATTTAAAAAAAAGCAATGTTTCAGTTAGTAGCGTATCAAGTTTAACTTACTTTGTCATTCAAACCTAGGAAAATCAATTTTTGAACCCACTTTCGAAAAAATCGTGAATTTGATAAGATCAGTTCTCAACTTTTCCGTGCTCTACTTTGACAAAATTGAGGACGATTTAAAAAAGCAATGTGTTCAGTTAGTAGCTCATCCAGTTTACCTTACATTTGTCATTCAAAACCTTCGAAACTCATTTTGAACCCACTTTTCGAGAAAATCGTGAATTTGTAAAAAATTCAATTTCTCAACTTTCCGTGCTCTAACTTGCCAATATTCTGGGAACGATTTAAAAAAGCAGATGTTTCAGTTAGTAGCGCATCCAGTTACTTCCTTTGTCATTCAAACCTAGAAAAACTCATTTGAACCCACTTTTCGAGAAAATCGTGAATTTGTAAGAATTCAGTTTTCTCAACTTTTCCGTGCTCTAACTTTGCCAAATTGGGACGATTAAACAAAGCAATGTTCAGTTAGTAGCTCATCCAGTTTACTTACATTTGTCATTCAACCAGAAAACTCATGTTTGAACCCACTTTTTCGAGAAAATCAGTGAATTTGTAAAAATTCAGTTTTCTCAACTTTTCCGTGCCTATAACTTGCCAAATTGGCTTTTTAGGACGATTTAAAAAAGCAATGTTTCAGTTAGTAGCCATTCCATTTTACTTACATCTGTCATTCAAACCTAGAAAAACTCATTTTGAACCCACTTTTTCGAGAAAATCGTGTGAATCTTGTAAAAATTCAGTTCTCACTTTTCCGTGCTCAACTTTGCCAAATATTGGGCGATTTAAAAAAAGCAATGGTTCGTTAGTAGCGCATCCATTTACTTCCTTTTGTCATTCAAACCTAGAAAAACTCATTTGAACCCACTTTTCGAGAAGAAATCGTGAATTTTTTTGTAAATTCAGTTTTTCTCCATTTTTTCGTCGCTCTAACTTTGCCAATATTGGCACGATTTTAAAAAAAGCAACAAAAAAAAAAAATTTTTTTGGTTTTTTCACAGGTTAGTAGGCATCCAGTTTACTTCCTTTGTAGCATTCAAAACCTAGAAAACTCATTTTGAACCCCACTTTTCGAAAAATCGTGAATTTGCTAAGGATTCAGTTTTCTCAACTTTTCCGTGCTATAACTTTGCAATATTGGCACGATTTAAAAGCAATGTTTCAGTTAGTAGCGTATCCAGTTTACTTACATTTGTCATTCAACCTAGAAAAATAATTTGAACCCACTTTTCGAGAAAATGTGATTTGTAAAAAATTAAATTTTCTCAACTTTCCTGTGCTCTACTTTGCCAATATTGGCAGATTTAAAAAGCAAGTTCAGTTAGTAGCGTATCAGTTTACTTACATTTGTCATTCAAACCTAGAAACTCATTCGAACCCAACTTTTCGAGAAAAATCGGTGAATTTGTAAAATCCGTTTCCTCAACTTTCCGGCTCTAACTTGCCAATATTGGGACGATTAAAAAAGCAATGTTTCATTAGTAGCTCATCCAGTTTTACTTACATTGATTCAAACCCAAAAACTTCATTTGAAACCCAACATTCAGTATTCTATACTTTTCGTGCTCTAACTTTGCCAATATGGCACGATTCAAAAAAAGCAATGTTTCAGTAGTAGCCTTCATCCAGTTTACTTACATTTGTCATTTTAACCTAGAAAACCATTTGACCACTTTCGAGAAAATCGTGAATTTGGTAAAATTCAGTATTCTCAACTTTTCGTGCTCCTAACTTTGCCAATTATGCACGATTTAAAAAAATCAATGTTTCATTAGTAGCGTATCCAGTTACTTCACTTTGGCATCAAACATAGAAAAACTAATTTGAACACACTTTTCGAGAAAATCGTGAATTGTAAAAAAATTTGTTTTCTCAACATTTCCATGCTCTAAACTTTGCCAATTTGGCCACGATAAAAAAGCAATGTTTCAGTTAGTAGCGCATCCAGTTTACTTCCTTTTGTCAATTCAAACCTAGAAAAACTAATTTAAACCAATTTTCGATGAAAATCGTGAATTGTAAAAATTCAATTTTCTCAACTTTCCGTGCTCTAACTTTTGCCAATATTGGCCGATTAAAAAAGCAATGTTTCAGTAGTAGCTATCCAGTTTACTTACATTTGTCATTCAAACTAGAAACACTCATGTTGACCCACTTTTCGAAAAAATCGTGAATTTGTAAAAATTCAGTTTCCTCAACTTTTCCGTGCTCTAAACTGTGCCCAATAGTGGCGATTAAAAAGCAATGTTTCAGTTAGTAGCCTCATCAGTTTACTTACATTTCATTCAAAACCCAGAAACTCTTTGAACCCAACATTCAGTATTCTATACTTTCCGTGCTCTAACTTTGCCAAATATGGCACGATTTAAAATAAGCATGTTTCAGTTAGTAGCTCATCAATTTTTTATTTTTTTTTTATTTTTAATTTTCTACTTACTAGGTCATTCCACACCTAGAAAAACTAATTTGAAACCACTTTTCGAGGAAAATCGTGAATTTGTAAAATTCAGTTTTTCAAACTTTTCCGTGCTCTACTTGCCAATATGCCGATTAAAAAAGCAATGTTTCAGTTAGTAGCGTATCCAGTTTACTTACATTTGTCATTCAAAACCTAGAAAACTCATGTGGAACCCACTTTTCGAGAAAATACGTGAATTTGTTAAAAATTCAGTTCCTCAACTTTTCCGTGCTCTAACTTGCCAATATTGGGACGATTTTAAAAAAAAAGCCAATGTTTCAGTTAGTAGCTCATCCAGCTTTACTTACATTTGTCATCAACCAGAAAAAACTCATTGGAACCCAACATCAGATTCTCTACTTTTCCGTGCTCTAACGTGCCAATATTGGCACGATTTAAAAATAGCCAATGTTTCAGTTAGTAGCTCATCCAATTTACTACTTAGTCATTCAAACCTAGAAAACAAATTTTGAACCACTTTCGAGAAAATCGTGAATTTGTAAAATCAAGTTTTCTCAACTTTTCGTGCTCTAACTTTGCCAATATTGGCACGATTTAAAAAAGCAATGTTTCAGTTAGTAGTCATCCGTTTACTTACATTTGTCATTCTAAACCCGACCACTCATTGAACCAACATTCAGTATTCTCTACTTTTCCGTGCTCTCTACTTGCCAATATTGGCACGATTTAAAAAAGCAATGTTTCCGTAGTAGCTCATCCAATTTACTTACTTTTGTCATTCAAACCAGAAAAACTAATTTGAACCCTTTTCGAGAAAATCGTGAAATTGTAAAAATTCAGTTTTACTCCCCCACTTTCCGTGCTCTAACTTTCCAATATTGGCACGATTTAAAAAAGCAATGTTCAGTTAGTAGCGTACCAGTTTACTTACATTTGTCATTCAAACCTAGAAAACTCATTTGACCACTTTTCGAGAAATCGTGAATTGTAAAAATTTCAGTTTCCTCAACTTTTCCGTGCCTAATTTTGCCAAATATGCGGACGATTTAAAAAGCAATGTTTCAGTTAGTAGCTCATCCAGTTTACTTACATTTGTCATGTAAGTAAACTACATACGCCTACTAACTGAAATATTGCTCTTTTAAATCGTCCCAATATTGGCAGAGTTAGAGCACCGGAAAAGTTTGAGAAAACTGAATTTTTTACAAATTCCCACGATTTTTCTCTAAAAGTGGGGTCAAAATGAGTTTTCTAGTATTAATGACATGTAAGTAAACTGTATGATCTAACTACTGCGAACATTTGCCTTTTTTAAATCGTCCCAATTTTGGCAAAGTTAGAGCACGGAAAAGTTGAGAAAACTGAATTTTTATAAAATTCACTATTTTCTCGAAAGGTGGGTTTCAAAATGAGTTTTCTAGTTTTGAATGACAAAGTAAGTAAATGGATGCGCTACTAACTGAACATTGGCTTTTTTTTTAATCGTCCATTATTGGCAAAGTTATGAGCACGGAAAAGTTGAGAAACTGAACTGGATGCGCTACTAACTGAAACTTGCTTTTTTAAATCGTCCCATTTTGGCAAAGTTTAGAGCACGGAAAAATTTTGAGAAACGGAATTTTTACAAATTCACGATTTTCTCGAAAAGTGGGGTTTCAAAATGAGTTTTTTCTGGGTTTGAATGACAAATGTAATAAACTGGGATGAGCTACTAACTGAAACATTGCTTGTTTAAATCGTGCCAATATTGGCAGATTTAGAGCACGGAAAAGTTGAGAAAACTGAATTTTACAAATTCACGATTTTTTCTCGAAATGTGGGTTCAAAATGAGTTTTCTAGGTTTGAATGACAAAAGTAAGGAAACTATATGCGCTACTAACTGAAACAATTGCTTTTTTTAAATCGTCCCATTATGGCAAAGTTAAGCACGGAAAAGTTGAGAAAAACTGAATTTTTAAATTCACTATTTTCCTCGAAAGTGGGGTTCCAAATGAGTTTTCTGTTTGAATGACAAATGTAAGTAACTGGATGAGCCTACAACTGAAACATTTGCTTTTTTTAAATCGTGCCAATATTGGCAAAGTTAGAGCACGGAAAAGTTGAGAAAAACTGAATCTTTACAATTCACGTTTTTCTCGAAAAGTGGGTTCCAAAATTAGTTTTCTGGGTTTGGGAAATGACAAATGTAATAAACTGGATGAGCTACTAACTGAACATTGCTTTTTTAAATCGTCCTCAATTTTGGCAAAGTTAGAGCACGGAAAAGTTGAGAAAACTGCATTTTTACAAATTCCGATTTGTCTCGAAAGTGGGTTCAAAATGAGTTTTCTGGGTTGTGAATGACAAATGTAAGGTAAACTACATACGCTACTAACTGAAAACTTTTGCTTTTTACAAATCGTCCCAATATTGGCAGAGTTATAGCACGGAAAAAAGTTGAGAAACTGAATTTTTACAAATTCACGATTTTTCTCGAAAAGTGGGTTCAAAATGATTTTCTAGGTTTGATTGACAAATGTAAGTAACGACATACCTACTAACTGAAACATTGCTTTTTAAATCGTCCCATATTGGCAGCGTTAGAGCACGGAAAAAGTTGAGAAAACTGAATTTTTTACAATTCACGATTTTCTCGAAATGTGGGTTCAAAATGAGTTTTTCTAGGTTTGAATGACAAAAGTAATAAACCTATATGCGCTATACTGAAACATTGCTTTTTTTAAATCGTCCCATTATGGCAAAGTTAGAGCAGAAAAGTGAAAAACTGCACTGAATGCGCTACTAACTGAAAACATCGCTTTTTTAAATCGTCCCATTTTTGGCAAAGTTAAGCACGGAAAGTTGAGAAAACTGAATTTTTACAAATTCACGATTTTTCTCGAAAAGTGTGGTTCAAATGGTTTTCTGGGTTTGAATGCCAATTTAAGTAACACTGTATGAGCTACTAACTGAACATTGCTTTTTTTAAATCGTGCCAATATTGGCAGAGTTGAGCACGGAAAAGTTGAGAAACTGAATTTTTACAAATTTCACGATTTTCTCAAAAGTGGTTCAAAATGAGTTTTCTGGGTTTGAATGACAAATGTAAGTAAACTGGATGAGCTACTAACTGAAACATTGCTTTTTTAAATCGTGCCAATATTGGCAGAGTTAGAGCACGGAAAAGTTGAGAAAACTGAATTTTTAGCAAAATTCACGATTTTCTCGAAATGTGGGTTCAAAATGAGTTTTCTAGGTTTGAATGACAAAGTATAACTGGATGCGCTACTAACTGAAACCATTGCTTTTTTTAAATCGTCCCCTTATTGGCAAAGTTAGAGCACGGAAAAGTTGGAAACTGAACTGGATGCTCTACTAACTGAAACAGTGCGTTTTTTAAATCGTCCCAATTTTGGCAAAGTTAGAGCACGGAAAAGTTGAGAAAACTGATTTTTACAATTCACGATTTTCTCGAAAGTGAGGTTCAAAATGAAGGTTTTGCTGGGGTTTTGAATGACAAATGTAGTAACTGGATGAGCTACTAACTGAAACATTGCCTTTTTTAAATCCGTGCCAATATTGCAGAGTTAGAGCACGGAAAAGTTGAGAAAACTGAATTTTGTACAAATTCACGATTTTTCTCGAAATGTGGGTTCAAAATGAGTTTTCTAGGTTTGAATGACAAAAAGTAAGTAAACTGGATTGCGCCTACTAACTGAAACATTGCTTTTTTTTAAATCGTCCCAATTGGCAAATTAGAGCCGGAAAAGTTGAGAAAACTGAATTTTTACAAATTGTCACGTTTCTCGAAAAGTTGGGTTCAAAAGTGAGTTTTCTGGTTTTGAATGACAAATGTAAGTAAACTGGATGAGCTACTAACTGAAACATTGGCTTTTTCTTGAAATCGTGCCAATATTGCGAGTTAGAGCACGGAAAAGTTTTAGAAAAACTGAATTTTTACAAATTTCACGATTTTCTCGAAATGTGGTTCAAAAATGAGTTTTTCGAGTTTTGAATGACAAAATAAGTAAACTGGGAATGCGCTACTAACTTGAAACATTGCCTTTTTTAAATCGTCCCATTATTGGCAAAGTTATAGGCATGGAAAAGTTGAGAAAACTGATTTTTATAATTCACTATTTTCTCGAAAAGTGGGTTCAAAGGAGTTTTCCATACATACAAGGTTTGAATGACAAAAGTCGGTAAACTGGATGCGCTACTAACGGAAACATTGCTTTTTTAAATCGTCCCAATGTTGGCAAAGTTAGAGCCCGGAAAAGTTGAGAAAACTGAATTTTTTTAAAAATTCACGATTTTCTCGAAAAGTGGGTTCAAAATGAGTTTTTCTGGGTTTGAATGAAAAAGGTAATAACTGGATGAAGCTACTAAACTGAAACATTGCTTTTTTAAATCGTGCCAATTTGGCAAAGTTAAAGCACGGAAAAGTTGAGAAACTGAATTTTACAAATTCACGATTTTCTCGAAAGTGGGTTCAAATGAGTTTTCTAGGTTTGAATGACAAATGTAACTAAAACTACAGACGCTACTAACTGAAACATTGCTTTTTTAATCGTCCCAATATGGCAAGTTAGAGCACGGAAAAGTTGAGAAAACTGAATTTTTTTTACAAATTTCACGATTTTCCTCGAAAAAACAAAGTTGGGGGTTTCAAAATGATTTTCTAGTTTGATTTGACAAATGTAAGTAACTACATACGCTACTAACTGAAACATTGCTTTTTTTAAATCGTCCCCAATATTTGGCAGAGTTAAGAGCACGAACAGTTGAGAAAACTGATTTTTAACAAATTCACGTTTTTCTCAAAAGTGGGTTTCAAAATGAGTTTTTCTAGGTATGAATGACAAATGTAAAGTAAACTGTAATGATCTACTAACTGAAACATTGCTTTTTAAATCGGTCCCCAATTTTGGGCAAGTATTAGAGCACTGAAGTTGGAAAACTGAATTTTTTTACCAATTCCACGATTTTCTCGAAAAGTGGGTTTCAAAATTAGTTTTTCTGGGTTTTGAATACAATATGTAAGTGAAACTGGTACGCTATCGTCACTGAAACATTGCTTTTTTTAAATCGCACAATATTGGGCAAAGTTAGAGCACGGAAAGTTGAGAAAACTGAATTTTTACAAATTCACGAATTTTCTCGAAAAAGTGGGTTCAAAATGAGTTTTTCTAGGTTTGATTGCAAAGTAAGTAGACTACATACCTACTAACTGAAACATTGCTTTTTTAAAATCGTCCCCAATTTGGCAGAGTTAGAGCACGGAAAGTTGAGAAAACTGAATTTTTACAAATTCACGATTTTCTCGAAAAGTGGGTTCAAAATGAGTTTTCTAGGTATGAATGACAAATGTAAGTAAACTGTATGATCTACTAACTGAAACATTGCTTTTTTAAATCGTCCCAATTTTGGCAAAGTTAGAGCACGGAAAAGTTGAGAAAACTGAATTTTTATGAAATTCCACTATTTTCTCGAAAAGTGGTTCAAAATGAGTTTTCTAGTTTGAATGACAAAAGTAAGTAAATCTGATGCGCTACTAACTGAAACATTGCTTTTTTTAAATCGTCCCATTATTGGCAAAGTTAGAGCCCGGAAAAGTTGAGAACAAACTGGAACTGGATATGCTCTACTACTGAAACATTTGCTTTTTTAATCGTCCCATTTTGTCAAAGTTAGAGCACGAAAAGTTGAGAAAACTGAATTTTTTACAAAATTCCACGATTTTTCTCGAAGTGGGGTTCAATGAGTTTTCTGGGTTTTGAATGACAAATGTAAGTAAACTGGAATGAGCTACTAACTGAAACAATTGCTTGTTTTAAATCGTGCCAATATTGGGCAGAGTTAGAGCACGGAAAAGTTGAGAAAAACTGAATTTTTACAAATTCACGATTTTCTTCGAAATGTGGGTTCAAAAGGAGTTTTTTCGAGGTTGAATGACA
This sequence comes from Drosophila nebulosa, assembly GCA_024703675.1. NCBI lineage: Eukaryota > Metazoa > Arthropoda > Insecta > Diptera > Drosophilidae > Drosophila > Drosophila nebulosa. The sequence continues at coordinate 10,631 of JANFPS010000214.1, read as the reverse complement.
AAAGTAAGTAACTGATGCGCTACTACTGAAACATTCTTTTTTAAATCGTCCCTTATGGCAAGTTAGAGCATGGAAAAGTTAGAAAACTGAATTTTTAGTAATTCTGGACTATTTTTTTTCTCGAAAGTGGGTTCAAAATTGAGTTTTTTTCTAGGTTTGGAATGACAAAAGTAGTAAACTGGATGCGCTACTAACTGAAACATTGCTTTTTTAAATCGTCCCATAGTGGCAAAGTTAGAGCACGGAAAGTGAGAAAACTGAATTTTTAAAAATTCACGATTTTTCTCGAAAAGTGGGTTCAAATGAGTTTTCTGGGTTTGAATGACAAAGGTAAAGTAAACTGGCTGGCTACTAACTGAAACTTGCTTTTTTAATCGTGCAATCTTGGCAAAGTTATAGCCGGAAAAGTTGAGAAAACTGAATGTTTTACAAATTCACGATTTTCTCGAAAAAGTGGGTTTCAAAATGAGTTTTTTTCTAGGTTTGAATGACAAATGTAAGTAAACTACATACGCTACTAACTGAACATTTGCTTTTTTTAAATCGTCCCAATTTTGGCAAGTTAGAGCACGGAAAAGTTGAGAAAACTGAAACTTTTATACATTCACTATGTTTCTCGAAAAGTTGGGGGTGTTTTTCACAATAAGTTTTCTATGTTTGAATGACAAAAGTAAGTAAACTGGATGAGCTACTACTGAAACATTGCTTTTTTAAATCTGCCAATATTGGCAGAGTTAAGAGCACGGAAAAGTTGAGAAAATGAATTTTTATCAAATTCACGATTTTCTCGAAATGTGGGTTCAAAATGAGTTTTTCTAGGTTTGAATGACAAAAGTAAGTAAACTGGATGCGCCTACTAACTGAAACATTGGCTTTTTTAAATCGTCCCATTATTGGCAAAGTTTAGAGCACGGAAAAGTTGAGAAAACTGAATTTTTATAATTCACTATTTTCTCGAAAAGTGGGTTCAAAATGAGTTTTTCTAGGTTTGAATGACATAAGTAGTTAAACTGGATCGCTACTAACTGAAACATTGCTTTTTAAATCGTCCCATTTTTGGCAAAGTTAGAGCACGGAAAAGTTGAGAAAACTGAATTTTTACAAATTCACGATTTTCTCGAAATGTGGGTTTTCAAAATGAGTTTTCCTGGGTTTGAATAGCAAATGTAAGTAAACTGGATTGAGCTACTAACGAAACAATTGCGTTCTTAAAAATTCGTCTCAATTTGCAAAGTTGAGCAACGGAAAAGTTGAGAAAAACTGAATTTTTTACAATTCACGATTTTCTCGAAAAGTGGGGTTCAATGAGTTTTCTGGGTTTGCATGCAAATGGTAAGTAAACTGATACGCTACTAACTGAAACATTGCTTTTTAATCGTCCCCATATTGGCAGAGTTATAGCAACGGAAAGTTGAAAAACTGAATTTTTACAAATTCACGATTTTCTCGAAAAGTGGTTCAAAATGAGTTTTTTCTAGGTTTTGAATGACAAAAGTAAGTAAACTGGATGCGCTACTAACTGAAACAATTGCTTTTTAAATCGTCCTATATTGGCAAAAGTTAGAGCACGGAAAGTTGAGAACTGAATTTTTATAAATTCACTATTTTCCTCGAAAAGTGGGTCAAAATGAGTTTTCTAGGTTTTGAATGACAAAAGTAGGTAAACTGGAGCGCGACTAAGCTGAAACATTTATTGTTTAAAGGGGTCGTCCCCAATTTTTGCAAAGTTTAGAGCACGGAAAAGTTGAGAAAACTGAATTTTTTATAAATTCACTATTTTCTCGAAAAGTGGGTTCAAAAATGAGTTTTCTGGTTTGAATGACAAATGTAGTAAACTGGATTAGCTACTAAATGAAACATTTGCTTTTTTTAAATCGTGGCCAATATTGGCAAAGTTAGAGCACGGAAAAGTTGAGAAAACGGAATTTTTACAAATTCACGATTTTCTCGAAAAGTGGGTTCAAAATGAGTTTTCTGGGTTTGAATTGACACAGGTACGTAAAAAAACTGGATGAGCTTACTAACTGACACATTGCTTTTTTAACTCGTCCAATTTTGGCGAAGTTAGGCACGGAAAAGTTTGAGAAACTGAATTTTTACAAATTCACGATTTTCTCGAAAAGTGGGTTCAAAATGAGTTTTCCTGGGTTTGCATACGAAAGTAAGTAAACTGGATACGCTTACTAACTGAAACATGGCTTTTTTAAATCGTCCCAATATTGGCAAAGTTAGAATCACGGAAAAGTTAAGAAACTGAATTTTAACCAATTCACGATTTTCTCAAAAGTGGGTTCAAAATGGAGTTTTCTAGGTTTGATTGACAAATGTAAGTAAACTACATAACCGCTACTAACTGAAATATTGCTTTTTTTAAATCGTCCCAATATTGGGCAGAGTTAGAGCACGGAAAAGTTGAGAAAACTGAACTGGATGCGCTACTAACTGAAACATTGCTTTTTTAAATCGTCCCAATTTTGGCAAAGTTAGAGCACGGAAAAGTTGAGAAAACTGAATTTTTTACAATTCACCACGATTTTCTCTGAAAAGTGGGTTCAAAATGAGTTTTCTGGGTTTTGAATGACATGTAAGTAAACTGGATGAGCTACTAACTGAAACATTGCTTTTTTTAAATCGTGCCAATATTGGGCAGAGTTAGAGCACGGAAAAGTTGAAGAAACTGAATTTTTTACAAATTCACGATTTTTCCTCGAAATGTGGGTTTCAAAAGAGTTTTCTAGGTTTGAATGACAAAGTAAGTAAACTGGATGCGCTACTAACTGAAACATTGCTTTTTTAAATCGTCCCATTATTGGCAAAGTTAGAGCACGGAAAAGTTGAGAAAACTGAATTTTATAAATCACTATTTTCTCGAAAAGTGTGTTCAAATGAGTTTTTCTGGGTTTTGATGGACAAATGTAAGTAAACTGGATGCGCTACTAACTGAAACATTGCTTTTTTAAATCGTGCAATATTGGCAAAGTTGAGCACGGGAAAGTTGGCAAACGGAATTTTTTAAAATTCACGATTTTCTCGAAAAGTGGTTTCAAAATGAGTTTTCTAGGTTTTGAATGACAACTGTAATAAACTACATACGCTACTACCTGAAACTTGCTTTTTTTAAATCGTCCCCCAATATTGGCAGAGTTTTAGAGCACGGAAAGTTGAGAAAACTGAATTTTACAAATTCACGATTTTCTCTCGAAAAGTGGTTCAAAATGAGTTTTCTGGGGTTTGAATGACGAAAGTAAGTAAACTGGATACGCTACTCACTGAACATTGCTTTTTTAAATCGTCCCAATATTGGCTAAAGTTAGAGCACGGAAAAGTTGAGAAAACCTGAATTTTTACAATTCACATTTTCCCTCGAAAAGTGGGTTCAAAATTAGTTTTTCTGGTTTGAATGACCAAATGTAAGTAAACTGGATGAGCTACTAACTGAAACCTTGCTTTTTTAAATCGTCCCAATTTTGTGGCAAAGTTAGAGCACGGAAAAGTTGAGAAAACGAATTTTTTACAAACTTCCGATTTTCTCGAAAATGGGTTCAAATGAGTTTTCTGGTTTGAATGACGAAATAAGTAAACTGGTACGCTACTAACTGCACATTGCTTTTTTTAAATCGTCACAATTATTGGCAAAGTTAGAAGCACGGAAAAGTTGAGAAAACTGAATTTTTTACAAATTCACGATTTTTCTCGAAAAGTGGTTTCAAAATGATTTTCTAGTTTGATTGACAATGTAAGTAATACATACGCTACTAACTGAAACATTGCTTTTTTAAATCGTCCCAATATTGGCAAGAGTTTAAGCACGGGAAAAGTTGAGAAAACTGATTTTTACAAATTTCACGATTTTCCTCGAAAAGTGGGTTCAAAATGAGTTTTCTAGGTATGAATGACAAATGTAAGTAACTGTATGATCTACTAACTGAAACATTTCTTTGTTTAATCGTCCCCAATTTTGGCAACGTTAGAGCACGGAAAAGTGAGAAAACTGATTTTTATAAATTCACTATTTTCTCGAAAAGTGGTCAAAATGAGTTTTCTAGGTTTGAATGACAAAAGTAAGTAACTGGATGCGCTACTAACTGAAAACATTGCTTTTTTAATCGTCCCATTATTGGCAAGTTATGAGCCACGGACAAGTTGAGAAAACTGAATGGATGCGCTACTACTGAAACATGCTTTTTTTAAATCGTCCCAATTTTGGCAAGTTAGAGCCGGAAAAGTTGAGAAAACTGAATTTTTACAAAATTCACGATTTTCTCGAAAAGTGGGGTTCAAAATGATTTTCTGGGTTTGAGGACAAATGTAAGTAAACTGGATGAGCTGCTAACTGAAACATTGGCTTTTTTAAATCGTGCCAATATTGGCCGAGTTAGAGACCGGAAAAAGTTGGAAACTGAATTTTTACAAATTCACGATTTTCTCGAATGTGGGTTCAAAATGGAGTTTTCTAGGTTTAATGACAAAGTAAGTAACTGGATGGCTTACTAACTGAAACATTGCTTTTTTTAAATCGTCCCATTATTGGCAAAGTTAGAGCATGGAAAAGTTGAGAAACTGATTTTTATAATTCACTATTTTCTCGAAAGTGGTTTCAAAATTAGTTTTCTAGGTTTGGGGGGGGGGGGGAATGGACAAAAGTAGGTAAACTGATCGCTCTGACTGAAACATTGCTTTTTTAAATCGTCCCAATTTTGGCAAAGTTAGAGCACGGAAAAGTTTGAGACAACCTGAATTTTTAAAAATTCACGATTTTTCTCGAAAAGTGGGTTCAAAATGGTTTACATTCTGGTTTGAATGACAAAGGTAAGTAACTGGATGAGCTACTAACGAAACATTGCTTTTTTTAAATCGTGCCAATATTGGCAAGTTAGAGCACGGAAAAGTTGAGAAAAACTTAATTTTACAAATTCACGATTTTCCTCGAAAGTGGGTCAAATGAGCTTTTCTAGTTTGATGACAAATGTAAGTACGACAATACGCTAGCTAACTGACAACCTTGCTTTTTTTAAATCGTCTCCAATATTGGCAGAGTTAGAGCACGGAAAAGTGAGAAAACTGAATTTTTACAATTTCACGTTTTCTCGAAAAGTGGGTGTCAAAATGAGTTTTCTAGGTAGAATGACAAATGTAAGTCAACTGTATGATCTACTAACTGCAACTTGCTTTTTGTTAAATCGCCCAATTTTGGCAAAGTTAGAGCACGGAAAAGTTGAGAAACTGAATTTTTTATAAATTCACTATTTTCTCAAAAGTGGGTTCAAAATAAGTTTTCTAGGTTTGAAATGACAAAAGGAAGTAAACTGGATGCGCTACTAACTGAAACATTGCTTTTTTAAATCGTCCCATTATTGGCCAGTTAGAGCACGAAAAAGTTGAGAAAAACTGAACCTGGATGCGCTACTAACTGAAACATTTGCTTTTTAATCGTCCACCAATTTTGCAAAGTTAGAGCACGGAAAAGTTTGAGAAAAACTGATTTTTACAAATTCACGATTTTCTCGAACAGTGGGTTCAAATGAGTTTTCTGGTTTGATGACAAATTAAGTAACTGATGAGCTACTAACTGAAACATTGCCTTTTTTAAATCGTGCCAATATTGGCAGAGTTAGAGCCGGGGGAAAAGTTGAAAAACTGAATTTGTTACAAATTCACTATTTTCTCGAAAAGTGGGTTCAAAATGAGATTTGCTCGGTTTGAATGACAAAGTAGGTAAAACTTGGATGCGCTAACTAACTGAAACATTGCTTTTTTAAATCGGTCCCACTTTTGGCAAAGTTAGAGGCACGGAAAAGTTGAGAAAACTGAATTTTTCTAAATTCACTATGTTTCTCGAAAAGTGGGTTCAAAATGATTTTCTAGGTTTTGAATGACAAAAGTAGGTAAACTGTGGATGCGCTACTACTGAAAACATTGCTTTTTTAAATCGTCCCAATTTGGCACAGTTTAAGCACGGGAAAAGTTAAAAACTGAATTTTTATTAAAATTCACTATTTTTCTCGAAAAGGTGGGTTCAAAAATGAGTTTTCTGGGTTTGAATGACAAATGGTAAGTAAACTGATGCGCTACTAAACTGCAACATTGCTTTTTTAAATCGTTCACCCTTATTGGCAAGTTAGAGCACGGAAAAGTTGAGAAAACTGAATGTTTTATAATTCACTATTTTTCTCGAAAAGTGGGTTCAAAATGAGTTTTCTAGGGTTTGATGACAAAAGTAAGTAAACTGGATGCGCTACATAACTGAACATTGCTTTTTTTATCGTCCCAATTTTTGCAAAGGTTATAGCACGGAAGGAGTGATAAAACTGAATTTTTACAATTCACGATTTTCTCTCAAGTGGGTTCAAAATGAGTTTTCTAGGTTTGAATGCCCAAAGTAAGTAAACTGGATGCGCTACTAACTGAAACATTGCTTTTTTTAAATGGGTCCCAATTTGGCAAAGTTAGAGCACGGAAAATTGAGAAAACTGAATTTTTTACAAATTCACGTTTTTTCTCGAAAAGTGGGTTAAAAAATTTTTTTTCTGGGGTTTGAATGAAAAAAGTAAGTAAATGGTGCGCACTAACTAAAAACATTGTTTTTTTTAAATTTCCCCAAATATTGCTAAGTTAGAGCAGGAAAAATTGAAAAAATTTGAATTTTACAAATTCACGATTTCTCGAAAAGTGGGTTAAAAAAATTTTTTTCTGGGTTTTGAATAAAAAATTGGGTAAACTGGATGCGTACTAATAAAAACATTGCTTTTTTAAAGCCCCAAATATTGGCAAAGTTAAAACAGGAAAAAATTTTGGAAAAACTAATTTTAAAATTCACGTTTTTCTCGAAAATGGGTTCAAAAGATTTTTTTCTGGGTTTTGAATGAAAAAGAAGTAAACGGGTATGCTACTAACTGAAACATTGCTTTTTTAAAATGTCCCAAATTGGCAAAGTTAACACGGAAAATTAGAAAACAAATTTTTTAAAAATTCACTTTTTTCCAAAAAGTGGGTTCAAAAGGTTTTCTGGGTTTGAATGCCAAAAGAAAAGTAAACTGGTGCTACTAACTAAAACATTGCTTTTTAAATCGCCCCAAATATTGGCAAAGTTAGAGCAGGGGAAAATTTTAAAAAAACTGAATTCTTACAAATTCACGATTTTCTGAAAAGTGGGTTCAAAACGATTTTTCTAGGTTTGAATGAAAAAAGTAAGTAAACTGGATGCGCTACTAACTGAAACATTGCTTTTTTAAATCGTCCCAATTTTGGCAAAGTTTAGAGCACGGAAAAGTTGAGAAAAACTAAATTTATACAAATTCACGATTTTCTCAAAAAAGTGGGTTCAAAAACAGTTTTTCTGGGTTTTTGAAGAAAAAATGTAGAAACTGGATACGCTACTAACAAAAACTTGTTTTTTTTAAAATCGCCCCAATATTGGCAGAGTTAGAGCCGGAAAATTGAGAATACGGGAATTTTTCAAATTCAGTTTTTTCGAAAAGGGGTTCAAAAAATGAGTTTTTAGTTTGAATGAAAAAGTAAGTAAACTGGTGCGTATAACTGAAACATTGTTTTTTTAAAAATCGTCCAATATTGGCAAAGTTAGAGCACGGAAAATTGAGAAAACGAATTTTTAAAAATTCACGATTTTCCGAAAAGTGGGTTCAAAATGAGTTTTTCGGGTTTGAATGACAAAAATAAGAAACGGATCGCTACTAACTGAAACATTGTTTTTTTAAAAAATCGTCCCAAATATTGGCAAAGTTTAGAGCACGGGGGGTTGAGAAACTAAATTTTTTACAAATTCACGTTTTTCTCGAAAAGGGGGTTAAAAAATGAGTTTTTTTTGGGTTTAAAATGAAAAAAGTAATTTAACTGGATGCGCTACAACTGAAACATTGTTTTTTAAATCGCCCCCATTTGGCGGGGTTAGAGCACGGAAAGGGAGAATTGAATTCTTACAAATTCACGATTTTCTAAAAAAGTGGGTTAAAAAAGATTTTTTTCTAGGTTTGAATGACAAAAGTAAGAAAATGATCGTACTAAAATAAACATTGCTTTTTAAAAAATCGTCCCATTTTGGGGCAAAGTTAGGCACGGAAAAGTTGAGAATACTGAATTTTTACAAATTCACGATTTTCTCGAAAAGTGGGTTCAAAATGAGTTTTCTAGGTTAGAATGACAATAGTAAGTAAACTGGATACGCTACTAACGAAACAATGCTTTTTTAAATCATCCCAATGTTGGTAAAGTTAGAGCACGGAAAAGTTGAGAAAACTGAATTATTACAAATTCACGATTTTCTCGAAAAAAGGGTTCAAAAACTGAATTTTTACAAATTCACGATTTTCTCGAAAAGTGGGTTCAAAATGAGTTTTCTAGGTTTGAATGACAAAAGTAAGTAAACTGGATGCGCTACTAACTGAAACATTGCTTTTTTAAATTGTCCCAATTTTGGCAAAGTTAGAGCACGGAAAAGTTGAGAAAACTGAATTTTTACAAATTCACGATTTTCTCGAAAAGTGGGTTCAAAATGAGTTTTCTGGGTTTGAATGACAAAAGTAATTAAACTGGATGCGCTACTAACTGAAACATTGCTTTTTTAAATCGTCCCAATTTGGCAAAGTTAGAGCACGGAAAAGTTGAGAAAATTGAATTTTTACAAATTCACGATTTTCTCGAAAAGGGGGTTTTCAAAATGAGTTTTCTGGGTTTGAATGACAAAAGTAAGTAAACTGGATGAGCTACTAACTGAGACATTGCTTTTTAAATCGTCCCAATATTGGCTTAAGTTAGAGCACGGAAAAAGGTAAAAATACTAAATTCTTACAAATTCACGATTTCTCGAAAAGTGGGTTCAAAATGAGTTTTCTAGGTTTGAATAAACAAAGAAAGTAAAAAAGACTGGATGCGCTACTACCTGAAACATTGATTTTTTAAATTGCCCCAAATATTGGCAAAGTAAGAGCACGGAAAAGTTGAGAAAACTGAATTTATACAAATTCACGATTTTCTCGAAAAGGGGGTTAAAAAACGAGTTTTCTAGGTTTGAATGACAAAAGTAAGTAAACTGAATGCGCTGCTAACTGAAACATTGCTTTTATAAAACGTCCCAAGTTTGGCAAAGTTAGAGCACGGAAAAATTGAGAATACTAAATGTTTTACAAATTCACGATTTTCTCGAAAAGTGGGTTCAAAATGAGTTTTCTAGGCTTGAATGACAATAGTAAGTAAACTGGATACGCTACTAACTGAAACAATGCTTTTTTTAATCATCCCAATGTTGGTAAAGTTAGAGCAGGGAAAAAAGTTGAGAAAAAACTGAATTATTACAAATTCACGATTTTCTCGAAAAAAGGGTTCAAAAACTGAATTTTTACAAATTCACGATTTTCTCGAAAAGTGGGTTCAAAATGAGTTTTCTGGGTTTGAATGACAAAGTAAATAAACTGGATGGGGCTACTAACTGAAAGATTGCTTTTTTAAATCGTGCCAATATTGGCAAAGTTAGAGCACGGAAAAGTTAAAGAAAACTAAATTTTTTTATAAATTCACGATTTTCTCGAAAAGTGGGTTCAAAATGAGTTTTCTAGGTTTGAATGACAAATGTAAGTAAACTGGATACGCTACTAACTGAAACATTGCTTTTTTTTAATCGTCCCAATATTGGCAAATTAGAGCACAGAAAAGTTGAGAAAATTGAATTTTTACAAATTCACGATTTTCTCGAAAAGTGGGTTCAAAAACTGAATTTTTACAAATTCACGATTTTCTCGAAAAGTGGGTTCAAAATGAGTTTTCTAGGTTTGAATGACAAATGTAAATAAACTGGATGCGGTACTAACTGAGAAATTGCCTTTTTTAATCGTCCCAATATTAGGAAAGTTAGAGCAAGGAAAAGTTGAGAATACTGAATTTTTTTAAATTCATGATTTTCCTCGAAAAGGGGGTTTTCAAAATGAGTTTTCTAGGTTTGAATGACAAAAGTAAGTAAACTGGTGCGCTACTAACGAAACATTGGCTTTTTTAAATCGTCCCGATATTGGAAAAAGTTAGAGCACGGAAAAGTTGAGAAAACTGAATTTTTACAAATTCACGATTTTCTCAAAAAAGTGGGTTCAAAAACTGAATTTTTACAAATTCACGATTTTCTCGAAAAGTGGGTTCAAATGAGTTTCTAGGTTTGAATGACAAAAGTAAGTAAACTGGATGCGTTACTAACTGAAACATTGCTTTTTTAAATCGTCCCAATATTGGCAAAGTTAGAGCACGGAAAAAATTGAGAAAACTGAATTTTTACAAATTCACGATTTTCTCGAAAAGTGGGTTAAAAAATTAGTTTTCTAGGTTTGAATGACAAATGTAAGTAAACTGGATGCCTACTAACTGAAACATTGTTTTTTTTAAATCGTCCCGATATTGGCAAAGTTAGAGCACGGAAAAGTTGAGAAAACTGAATTTTTACAAATTCACGATTTTTTCTAAAAGTGGGGTTCAAAATGAGTTTTCTGGGTTTGAATGACAAATGTAAGTAAGCTGGAAGAGCTACTAACTGATACATTGCTTTTTCAAATCGTCCCAATTTTGGGCTAAGTTGAGCACGGAAAAGGTGAGAGAACTGAATTTTTACAAATTCACGATTTTCTCGAAAAGTA
>JANFPS010000213.1:0-25644 GCA_024703675.1 Drosophila nebulosa | reverse complement strand
TTAAACCCCTTTTGAATTTCCCCACCCCAAAGAAATTTTCACTGGCAACACAGCAAGCACTTGCAACCTTACCCGGTATCCCGCCTGATACAGGCTATTTTCTACTGTTGGGGAGTAATATACCGCCCTCCATCCCTCACACACTCAATTTCTCACTCCTTCACCCCATAACTTGCCCCCCCCTTAGTCTAGAAAACGCGGATTTTTACTGCAACGAGACTAAACAAAAAATCCTATAAACAATGTCCCCAAAAATCTTCCAAGCGTGAGAACGCTTAGTAGGCAAAAAAATCAAAAAGGCCAATCAAAATAAATTTTGTCACCAGATCAAAAGCCCCCAAAATACTAATATCTTTTAACGAACTTTAATCTATCTGTATGAATATCATAAGTAGTTCTTAAACGCTTTGTTTCAAAAAAGATCGTTTTTGAGTCTCACCAACATATTTTTTTTAAATTAATAAAAGAATTGGATTTTAAAAACCCAAAATATACATAAAAAAACTTGCCCCAAACGCAAAAAAAATCTGTTTATTAAAAAAACGATTAAATTGATTTAAATTCTAAAATTAATTTACGCCAGGAATGATTTTGAAAAATCATGTTAAATTCGAATTGAATATTTTTATTCATTAATTTATATTCCAATCGAATTTCTGTTCGAATCTTCCAAATTGGTAAAGTAATGAATTTGCATCTGAAATTAATTTTTTCCCATTTGGCAAAATAAATTATCCTAAATAAAATCAAAGAAATTTGTTGAGCTTACTTGGAATTTGGCACTTTCCCACTTTGCCCACTTTCTATGTAGTGCATCGCATTTGAATTGTTAAGTTTTGCTTTTTTAGAGATTAATAAATTTTGTCGTGTATTTTCTGATTAAAAAAAATGTAAATATTTTTCATATTATTTTAATTATTTATTTTATTTTTTCGACATAAACTTAATTTTTAGCCAAATGAAAGGAAAGGACAGCGCTGGTAAAATTAAAAAAAAGAGGATAATTTTGGAGACAAAATTAGATATTCTGCGGCGATTTCACCAGGGCGAAAAGGCTGTGGAGATAGCGAGGGATCTTGGCCTGGCTGCAACAACTGTAAAAACTATTAAGGATCGAGAAGGAGATAAAATAAGAGTGGCTTCAAAATATGCAACATCATTAGATGCTAAAACAATGTTATGGACAAGAAGTTCTTTAATGCTTAAAATAAAGTCTTTCCTTTCTATTTGGATTGAGAATCAAGTTGCTCAGAGAATAATATTAGTAATAAGTAAATGGTAATTCAGACGAAAGCGAAAAGCTTGTTTAATGACATAAAAAGTCAAACAGTATCCAACGATATGCTAGTGGTAGTAGTACACACCAGAATGATACTTTTGAAGCAAGTCAGGGATGGTTTGAGAGATTGAAGGTTCGAGCGTATTTGCACAACATTGCTCTCAAGACAAGGCATTAAGCGTAGATAAAACTGCTGCATAACTCTACCCAACAAAGTTAAAAGCGCTAATTCACGTTGGTGGATATGAGTCGAAACAATCCTGTAATGTTGACATGACTGGATTATTTTGAAAAATCTGCCTCCATCTTTGAAGCTAGCAAAGATAGATTGACTCCTCTTTTTGGTGGTAATTCAAATGGTTATTTTAAATTTAAGCTATTTCTCATTTATAAATCAGAAAATCCAAGAGCTATGAAAGGTTATTCAAAGGATCACCTTCCTGTCCACTGCACATTAGGCCAATCCGATTTTTCGACGAAAATTTTTTAAAGATAGGTTCTTGAAATTTGGTACATGTAATAGTGCATGTACATAAAAATATATCAAAGTTTCAGACCGATCTGACCACACCTTCCCTATCCTATAATTAGCACTTGTATAATTCAAGAAAATGTTTTTAATAAATTTTTTTTAACACAAAACCTTAAAATAAGTAAAGAAATAACAAAGCATTCAAAATGACTATAAATAAGTATTTTGCATTAAAAATTAGTATAAAAGTCGCCTTCTACATCAATTTCTATTTAAACGGGTTTTTTGAATTTGAATGAATCACTCTCACTATTGTTAGCATTAAAAACGGGAACATAGTTATTATTGTTCAATTTACAAAAATATAGCAAGTTTGGTGATTTCAAAAGTTCGATTATGTCTGCTGGTAGTGATAGTATATTTTGCTGAGCCAATCTTTTTGCTAGATAGATGCAATATTTTATGGACTGTTGCTGACACTGGAAACCATGGACACAAGGACATATTTTTAAAATGTAAAGGTTGGGGGGCAAAAAGCCTTTTTTTACTGTTTTAATTGCCGTCGTGTTGTGAATCCCCACTTTTCCCAACTTCTGTTAGGCTTATCCACATGTAGAGCCATAGCATTCCACATCTGCTTCTGAATCGTCTTTTTTTGTTTCGCCATTTCTTATTTTTCATTTTCGTCTCTCACCTGCCATTTTGAAGTTTCAGTCTATATGCGATTTTAAGAACGAATTAAAAAAGTCGAATCCAACCATGTAGCGGACTTAAGCCATATTTTAATGCTTCATGTCTTGGCTTAAATTTTGGTGATTTTTTTTTAGCATTTTTTTTGAAGTCTTTTGGATTCGCTCCACATATGGCAAGATTTGGTCTTAGTCAAAATGTTTATAACTTTTCCACCTAAAAGTGTCATTTGAAGATTATATTTAACTGAAATTAATTTTCCATTTACAACGGTGCAGACATATGAAGACAAATCTTTTATTTGAATATCAAATTTTTTTTTTTTTTTCTGGTCTTTTGTCTCTTTAACAAACTCAAGCTTGACTGTTCTAATCGACTGGGAATAGAATTCATCCAAAATACATTTCCAAGATGGTCCATTAATTTTAGGGGGATTATTGTTGGCGCAAAGAGCAAGTCGTCAGAAATCACATCCAAAAAAATGTTGCTTATATCTGCTTTGTCCAGTTCCGTCGCATCCATAGCTTGCAATAAGGGTCAGACTTAAAGTATTGCCAAGCTGCTCAAATAAATCTTCTTGCATTTAATATACGGAACTATTAATTGGTTAGTATGTTGTTACATTAATATTTACATTAATCATTTTGTTGTAAGCTGGAAAAAGTTCACAAGATCGGGAAATGCTGGGCTCCGAAAGTTGTTGTATTGACTTTTAGTCAATGAATTTTCAAGTAGATATGCTTAAGCTTCATCCTCCGTTAGTCAAACCAAGTCATGTTTTTGAGTAAAAACATTTTTTCTTGCCTTATTGGAGTCACACGGAGTAAGATATTAATTTTTTAACACAAGGGCTGTATCTTTCTCGTTCGATTTTTAAGTCGGATGCCTATTTTCTCTTCTGAAGGGGACCAGCGCTAACATATTCAATGGGTGGACGTTCAACTGGTCTTGATGTTACCGGTTTTGAAGACAACAATGAACTTAATATAGCCATATTGGACATAAGCCATTCGGTATGCTTTGTCTTAAATCTGGCCATATTTTTGTTACATTTTGCCAAGTTCGTTTGTATGTAAAGGTGAAAGCTTCTCACTTTGGTGTCGATTTCATCCTCTTCCTAGGTGCTTAAGTCGAATTCTTTCAGTTCATCATACATCGAACTCGAACGGAAGATGAGCTACGATTGTTTTGTATGTAGATATCAAGTAGTTGCTCATAGACGAAAACAACCACAGCTACAATATTAGTGATTTATACACATCGGAGAAAAATGGAGCACAAAAGCTTTTTAAAATCAGTTTATTTACACTTTGCATACACATTAACAAACATGAGAAACATCTTTTTTAATACAAATATTCTTTCTTTTCAATAACTTTATTGAAAATTGTTTAAACCACAATGATTTTGGCACGCTCTCAAGTAAACAAAAACTTTTCCGCCCTTTTTAGTTTTTCACGCATGCAATCAAACAGCTGACTTTAAAGGACTGCCAAATAAAAAAGCAAGGATGACAGCATCTTAATTTCAAAACTGGGTTTCCATATGCGCTATTCCAAAAGTAAAAGCATTTGCGAGGAGGAAAATTTTAATTTCAAAGCTTTTGTTCTTGTAAATAATACTCCTGGCCACCCAGTTCACGTTGAGGAGTTGCCAGAAAACGTGAAATTTGTATTTCTACCACCTAACACGACTTCAGTTCTTCAGTCCATACATCAGGGAGTTAAATAGATTTTTAGAAGTTATTACCTTCGACCAACCTTAAGGTTTTTATAAGTGAGACTGATGGACAAGATAAACCTACCATTCTACAGTTTTGGAAAAATTTCAACATAATGAAAGCCATAGAAGTTATATCCGATTCGTGGCGGGAGATTAAACCATTTTGCATGAATGGTGTTTGGCACAAAATATGGCCTGTATTTGTTCGCATCAGCCAACGTCATGAACTTTCTAACTTTGCCAAGAAATGAAATTTTGAAGGCATGGAGCAGGCTGACATAAATGAATTGCTAACCTCGCACAACTAAGAGTTCTCCAATGAATAACTTCTGCAACAGGAATTTAAAATCGCTAATGAAGAAGATGAATTTGACCGCTTAGAAAACTTCAAGGAACTAAACTTACATATAAACAAATTCCCAAAGCGATGTGTTTGATTGACGACGGTATGAAGATTTTATTAAAAAACGGTCCTGACAGCGAAAGGAGTCTTAAAGTGTATTAGACAACACTGGACCAATTTTTTTTTTGAAAGAAAGTCGACCTACGACAAATCTGACTCCGTCTTTAAAGCTAGCAAAGATAGATTGACTCCTCTTTTTGGTGGTTATGAATCAGAAAACCCAAGATGTGAAAGGTTTTCAAAGGATCCCCTTTCCCTGTTTTTACATTAAAAAAATTGTATAAAAGCCCTTTTCAATAGTTGAAGATATGGAAAAAAAAAGTATCCTATGTCATTTCCGGCTCTAAGCACCCCCCTACATTTTTCAGCCAAATCTGTTCTCCCGTTCTTGATTTTATAAAGGGTTTAAACTAACACGACTTTCTTTTATATAAAAAATATAATATAATTTTTTTATATAAAATATATTTAATATATATATTATAATAAAGAAGATAGAAGTTTAGTTTCTTTTGCTTTGGTTTTTTTGTATAATAAATATAAAAAATTATTATAAAAGAAGAAGTAGATAGTTTTTGTTTCTATTTGCTTGTTTTTTATTGTCAAAGTATTATTGTCAAAAAAAGTATTTTTTCGATAGTTTTAACAAAAATTTTTTATTTATGTCTGGATAAAAAAAAAAACACAAAGATAGGGGATGTTATGGCAGAGAAACCCCCACAAAAAAAATATGCAGTTTGATTTCTTAAACGCTACCCCGGCGCGAAAAGTAAAATTACCGCTTGCGAAAAAAAAGCTCAAGCCCCGCTTTACCAATCGGGTTTTAAACCTTAGTGAAATTGGGGACCCCGGTAATGTAGTTTTAATAGAATCAAATTTAAATTTCTTGACATTGATCGCAATTTCCCTTTTCTTTAAAGAAAATTTCTTTTAAAATTTCCGGATTTTGAATTACGGTTTAGGGCGTCTCCCAAAAAAAAATAAAATTTAGATTGAATAAATCTAAGGGGGAAGACTTGAATGCCCGAAGTTCAAGTAAAATAACTAAAAAGGAAAAGGTTAAAAAATAATCAAAGAAGATAGGGGAGGGGGTGTTAAAAAAGGGGAAGCTGTATTACCTGGCCCCCCCCCCAACAAAAAACCAAAAAAGTGCCCCCCTTTTTTTAAGAAAAAAAATTTAAGTAAAAAGGGGAATTTTTTAAAAAGTTTATAGGGGGAAACGGTGCCCCCAAGAGCCAAGAAAAAATGCTAACAACAGAGGACGTAAATGAAAAAAAAAAAAGGGAAAAGGGGCCAGTCCCAACCCCTTCGCTTGACCCCCAAAGCTGCATAGATGCCGGGTTTATTTTTTCGCGTAAAATTTCCCCAAAAGTTTAGGAAATTTTTAAAAGGGAAATCAGAAAAAAAAAAACCCACCCCACACCAGGGTGAAAACATATAAGGGGGTTTAAAAAATTTAATGCAAAATCAGAATAAAGGGCCCTTAGAAAACGGGCCAAAGGGGGGGCCCTTTAATAGAAAGACTATTTAAACTAGGGTCCGGGGAAAAACCCAAAACCCCATAAAGGGAACCCAAACCAAAAAATTTCCTGGGCTCAGGCGCCCCCAAAACACCAAAGCCTATGGGGGGTGTTTCCTCTTTTTAGATAGGCAGCCCCAACCGGGATATTTGGGGCAAGCCCCCTCAAAAATCGGGAATACGGGTAAAAAAAGGGTCAGCAAATAATTTACGCCCTCCAAGCCCCCAAAAAAATGTGGTTGCCAAAAAGAAAAAAACAAAAAACCACTTTAAATATTTAACTGGGGTTTCTTGTACGAATGGAGCAACTTACAAAAGCAACAGTATTCCCCCTTAAAGACAAAATTTTTGGGAGATAATCGAAGGGCTTTAAACCCCCATTTTCCCCAGGAACCCTGCAAAAATTCCCAAATTTTAAAATTAATACAAAAGTGAAGGGGGTTTGACGATTAGTCTTTTAAAAGCGTTGTTCTTCCCACTTAATAAGAAAACCCAAAGATGAGCAGAAAAAATTTTTAAGGCTGTCCCTTTCTTGTTTTCCCCCTTCCCTTTTATTTGGGAAATTTCCCATTTCACTTTTGGAATTTAGTGGTAGGGACTAGAAAAAGGGTCTGTTTAACATGAGGGGAATTTGGAAAGTTCTTGAAATTTATTTAAATTTTAAACCCTCGAGAACCTGCTCAATCGAAATTGGGAAAATTTTTTTTAAAAAAAAAAAGGGTTGAAAAATGAAGGAAAAAAAAGGACAAAATTTTGAAAAAATTTTTTTGGGTATCTAGACAGTACTAAAAAATTAAATTCCGATGGCCCTACTTCAAAGGGTTTTGGGATTTTTTTCCTTACCACCAACCCAAATTTGAAAAAATTTTAAATTTAAGTCAGTGGAGACAAAAGGGAAATCATAAAATGAACAAAATCAATGAATTCTGTGAAAAGTAAACGCCCTTTCCCTTTTCCATGTAAATAAACCCAAAAAAATAATAAAAAATTTTTTACAAAAAAAAAAAAGGGAATTTAAAAATATTGTTTTTTCTTTAAAAAAACCCGGGGGACTTCATTTTTTGAAAAAAAAAATTTGGGTTAAAAATGTATTTTAAGCACCCCCAGTTTTGTCTATCTTCTTTTTTATTATTCTCAAAATTTTTTCCGATCTGGGGAATTTTTAAGGGAAACATTTTTTTCCATTTCTGTTTGAAATTTGATTTTCTCGCTGCCTGCCCCCCTCCCCACCCTTATTTTTCCTTATGCAAAAAGTTTATTTCTTTTTTAAATTTTTTCCCAAATGATTGGGTTAGGGGCCCTTCGGGCCAGAAGAAAGTAAAAACTGTGGGGGGTTTGGTGGGAAAAAGACTTGTAAGAGATTGTTTTTTAAATTTAAAAATTTTGTGTTTTAATAATTTGTTCAAGAGGGAGCCCCCAAAATTTTCAACCCAAAAAAAACTTAGATGGTAAAAAATCATAGTGTTATGGTCGTCCGGGATAAAAAAGTTTTTAAAATTCTTTCTGGGGTTTGTGGTCGGTGACATGTGGTCGGTTAAAAAAAAGAGGCTGATACGGCGAAAAAAATTGGAGTTTTTTAAACAGTAAAGACGAGAAAGCCCCTCCCCAAAGTATTTTGTTGTGGAAAGTCCGTCGAAAGACCCCCCCGGTATAAAAAAACTTGTAAAAACCCGCGACCCAAAAAGGGAAAGGGCAAAGATTCCGGGGGGAAAAAAAAACATGCCCCCCCGGGTTTGGGCCCCTAAAAAAATTTACATTTTTAAAGCAATTGCTGTATTCAAAAAATGTTGGCCTACGGGAAAAGTATTCGAGAGCATTTGAAAATTTTTTAAACCGTAAAAAAAATTTAAATAAAAATTCAGGAACAATCCCCTTGAAAATGCCCCGTTAAAATTTTTTTTGGCAAGTTTAAGTGATGATTTCAAAAAATTTTGTAGTTCCCATAAAAACCGGGAAAAAAAATTTCGTTTCCCATCGTTTAGCTTTTCCAAAAAATTTAAAATTTGTTGAAGAGGGAGAAGAGAAAAGTTTGGGCCCGAAGTACGAAAAAAGTGAGAATAATATGAAAATTTGAATTCATCGGGGTCCAGAAAAACTTTAAAAAAAGAAAAAAAAGCAATGAGAAAACCAAAAAAAACATTGAAAGTTGGTTGTGCGCCGGTCGCGGGCATTTTGTGTCGAAGTGTTTTTGGGAAAGAGAGAAAAGCAAACGCCCCCAAAAAGGGAACAGAAAGAATTCTTTTTTCCGGTGCTTCTATTTCCCGGGAAAACACGAATTTTTGGGTCGAAAAATGGTGGTGTGTGGCCCGGGGCGGGCCCCACAGCTCATTTTGCGGACAAACCCAATGTTTACGAGTATGCGTAAAGCCAAAGAAAATTTAAAGGGTTGGGAAGGCAAAGTTATGTATATAGAAAGCCGAAGGTTGCGGTACAGTGGAACTTAAAATGCAAAAAATATCACGATCGAATTAGGTGCCGTCGCTAATGTAAAGGACTACAATGTAATTTTCTTTCGGTATCAAGGGCAACAAGAAAAATGGCTTAAGAGTAAATTTGTGAAAAACAAAGTGTTTGTTAAAAGACAGTGAAATCGTGCTTAATGATTCGCAGAGAAAAAAAACACAACGGTTTGTTTTTGTTTGAAAGTTAAAAAAAAAAAAAAAAACAGTTTTGCCGCAGAAGCAAATGTAAAATCAGCTGGTCAAATGGCATGATCGGTTCGCGGCATTTAAATTTCGATAGGTTAAATAAAAGGTGCAGGAAAATGGTCTATGGTCTCAAGCTAGAGTGTGAGTACAAATGGACCTGTATGTGAAACGTGTGCAAAAAGTAAAAATTTGCGATTAAGAAGTTTCCGAAAGTTTTCGGAAAGTAGCTCAAAGGAATTGTTGGGCTTGATTCTATAGATATTTGTGGACTATGGACAGCGTCACGAAGGTGGTGCGCGCTCATGTGCCAACTTTCATAGACGATAAATCGCGTTATGTATCGGTATACATGTTAAAGATAAGGAGCGATATTTTCCAGAAATTCAAAAGATTCAAAATGCTAGCAGAAAATCAGGACGGGTTAAGCGTATAAAGCCATACAAATGACAAGTCGTGAGTACGATGTAATGGAACAGTCTATCGAGTCATGGAATAAAAAGACAACTCACTGTTCCCCACACTCCACACAAACAAAAATGGGTGGCGGAGCGCGCCAATAGAACTGGGGAGGATGGCGCGAAGCATGATAGTGCATGATGGGAGTTGGCGAATCTTTTTGAGCGAGGCGGATATGACGGCTGGGCATATTTCGGAAAGAGCAGAAACTGCAACTTTGCCTGACAAATACTTCCATACGAGGTTTGGTATGGGAAAAAGCCAAAGCGTTATCTCATCTCTAAAAGTATTGGTATGAAAGCTATTGTATTAGATAAAAGGTTCATAAGAACAAAGTTTTTTCATGATGATGGGAGGTGATGGAGTTGGCGAATCTTTTTGAAGCGAAGGCGATATGACGGTGCGCATATTTACGGAAACAGAGCAGAAACGCAACTTTGCCTGACAATACTCCATACCGAGGTTTGGTATGGGGAAAAAAGCCAAGGCGTATTCCTCATCTTAAAAGTATTTTAGGTATGAAAAGCTATTGTATTAGATAAAGCTCATAAGAAACAAGTTTTCAGCGAAAAGGGACGCAGCATATTTCGATAGGTACTCCGAGACTTGCCAATGCTTATCGTCTTTACAACCCTGTCCAAAAGGACCGTAGTAGTATCGGGAGATGTCGGTTTTTGGAGCACAGTTCATGAAAGAGTGGGAGCACGGTTGAACTTCATATGTGAGTCAGATGTGGTCATCTTTTCGCCAAGGAAAAAAACTTAATTGGGCGAGCATAAATGATGGAAAACTGGAAAATCAGAAATGCAGACAAGGGAGTATGGCAACCTAGAAAATATTAAAGACCATGGAGTTTGGTTGATTTCCTTGAAAACAAAAAGGTTAATCGGTTGTAAATGGGTTTTTATACCAAACGAGATGTGAGTGGAAAAAGTTCAGCATTTCAAGGCAAGATTGGGTCTCAAAAGGTGTGCTGTCAAACAATATGGGAATTAACTACAAAGAAAACCTTTTTCCCCGGTTGCACGTATTCCTCAATCAGACTGGTTGATTGGCGTTTGGCAGTGGAGCACGAGATGCACTTTGCACCAGATGGATGTATCTGCCAGCATACCTCAATAGTGAGCTAAAGAGGACGTTATATGCGACAACCTGTGTCGGTTTTGCCGATGCTGATCATCCCAAGCGTGTAATCAAGCTAAATAAAATCGTTGTTACGCCTTGAAAAGGAGGGGGGCGTGAAGTGGACCAAAAGCTGGATAGCATTTTTTGAGATTTGTTTCGTTCGGGGTAAAGCGAACCGTGTCTATACACGGAGCAACGTAAATGGGTATTCATCTATTTTATTGTTTGTATACTGGGTGACGATTTTATACTTCCACTGTACCAGAAAAGACGGACGTGGCCTACAAAAGCAGCTTCATATCAAAACGAATTTGATGTGGTCAACGGCGGTGCAAAACTCCATCCTTTTTGGGGATGAATTCAAGCGAGATGCACAGATGGCCAATTGGGGGACTGGGCCACAAAGCATAACATCGAAGGCTTGTGGCCATGAATGTGGATGCCGGACTGCAAGCCAAAACGCGACTCCTATAGAGGGGTTGGGTTCCAGACGAAGTGCGGATTAGGCGATGATTGCGGTCAGGTGGGACAAGAACGATATCAATCACTCATTGGTTCGTTATTTATTGGCGTTGACTACACGGCCAGATATAATACCACTCAGTGGCTAATTGGCGCAAGAGGAAATGCAGATCCGCACAAGGGGGAATATTGAGGTTGCAGCCAGAGGGTATTGAGATATCTAAAGGAGGTACCTCAGATGTGAGACTTCATTATAGCAAAACTGGGTTCCTATGCACGTTTTTGTTGATGCGGGACGCGGGCTGGCGTTCCACGGTTGGTCAATTTTCCTTATTGCTGGAGCGGCGGTGTTATGGGAATCAAAGAAGCAAAAATCTGGTTGCCCGTCAGTAGCACGGAGAGGCGAGAACGTAGCACTTTCTACAGCAAGCCAAAAAAAGCGGACATCTACATCAGACAAGCTGATCAAACGAAGGTGGGATTCGGGCCGATGGCGAAGCTGCTAGATTTATGCGAGAACCAGAGCGCACAAATGTGTTGAATAAAGATGCTAAAATTTAGCTCACGTAGCAAAGATATTGAATAAAATAATATTTGTAAGGGAAAATGTATAAAGAAATGTAATAGATATTCACAATACATTCCCACAGATATTATGAACTTAGATATTATTAACCTAAAGAAAACTTATGTAAGGATCAAAAAAACATGTAAAGTTTATAGAAATGTTGGGATTAAATTAATTTGTTATAAGATAGACTCGCGTTGAGAAGGAGTGTTAAAATATGTATATAAGCACCGCAGTATGTCTATCTCTTTTCTTTATTATTCTCGAATGATCCGATCTGTGAATTCTAACGGGACATTCTTTCATTTCTGCTTTACAATTGATTTTTATTGTACCTGCGCTTTGCAGCTATATTCTATGCATAAAATTTAGTTCGCTAACTAAACCTCTACTCGAATAAAACTTAAAAACTGAAACTGACTAAAAACTGAAGTACAAAGATGTCGTATACAAATATTTATACATAGGCTAGATTTATGCGCTCTTTAGTGGCGTGATCGATATTGACGCATTTTGATTGGCCTGGATTTTAATGATAAATAGCGTTCCCACGTATTGTGATTTTTAGGGGGGGAATTTATTGCAAGTGATCAATTGTTAATGAATAAAAAGGATTTGATTGGCCTGTGACTTAATTATGAGTTAGCGTTCTCATTAAATTTGTTATAGTAAGTATAATTTATGCATTTATTAGTTTCTGTTTGTTTTGTATTTTTATTATACAACGTATTATTGTCAAAATGGTATTTATCGTATGAGTTTTCAGACAAAAAAAAAATTTTTATTTTTATCTGGATAAGAAAATATCTCAAAGATAGGGGATGTAATGGCCACGCAGAAACTCAACAAAATGAATATGGCAGTTTGATATCTTAAATCGCTACCCTGGCGCGAAAATGTAAAATTACCGCTTGCGAATAAAAGCTCAAGCACTGCTTTACCAATCGGGATAACCTAGTGCATAGGGGAGCCGTAATGTAGTTAATAGAATCGAATTTGACTCTCTTGACATTGATCGCAACTACCTTTATAAAGCTGAGCTTTCTGCCTCTTTCGACTGCCTTGGTGCTGTGGGAGTAGTTATTGACCGCCCAAAAAAAATCTATAAAAACCACGAGACGTAGTACCGTTTATGAAATAAATAAAAAAGAAAGCCATTATTGTTAGGGCAATTCAAAAATGGGAGCTCAAGTCGAAAAAAAAAAATTTACCAATCGATGTTATTTTCTTGGTGAAAACTAACTCATTAAATTCAAATCATTTTTACATTTTGATCATTGGCAAAACTAAACAAAAAAGAAAAGTTAATTTTGTTCTTTTTCTAACCCCAAAAAAGAAGAATAAACCTCAAATACATTATATCTTCAAATTGGACAAACACGGTAGTGACAAGGGAGTTATTAATCTTTTTACTTCAAGTTTCGCTACGCCCATGCACTGTGCTAAAATATATTTAGCGAAAGGCGTGTAGATTATCTACAGTAGATACACGCCGTCTAACTGTAAAAGCCTTGCTAGTGCCTGGACCTGTACGAAAAGTCCCGCCAAATGAGGCACTCGATGCCTCAAATGGTAAAAAAATTATAAAAAAATAATAATAAATTTGCATTTGTGATGACCACTAGACCACTAGAGCTACCGTGCTAAAATTCGCATGTAGGTCTTTCTATACTGCAGGCTTAAATTAACAAAGAATTCTTTTAACTTCAGAAAAAAAAAAACATTGTTTATTAACTTTGAATTTTTACAAGAAGTTATACTGGAAGATTCAGAAGCTATTAAAGACTAAAATTATGTGTGGAGTTGGAGTGGAGAAAAGCTCAGTTTGTGTGGCGTCGGCGTATTGTATCGTAGAATTCTGGGCTTGGATCAGAATGTGCTTGCAGATTTAAAGTCTATCTGTTTACATGGGGACATATTTCCATGAAATCGTTGAGCAGAGTTACTCCTGGTAGTATTTTCTTCATGGATTCTTGGAGGTGTTGGCTGTTCGTGAGGGGATGTCATTGAGGTCTTCTTCTCTGTAGATAAGCTCCCATTGGGCAAATCGCTATTAGTCAAATTTACAAATCTTCCGGTTATATATATGGACTTATTCATTATGTTTCTTACAAGAGTTAACTAACAAAATAATTCGTTATGACATTTTCAAAAATGTTTTTACTAATGATTTAAAATTCTTCCAATTCCTTTTTTGTTTTTAACTGGTAGTGCCAAAGGGTTTTACAATTTTCATTAATATATACGTGGGATGATAACAATGTACCAATAGTCTTTGCCATTTGTGCTAAATTTTACTTCTGGCAAAATTTCTATAGTTCCTCGATATGCACAAAAACTTGGGGGTTTTTCCATTAAGGCCTTCAATAAATTAACTTCTGGATTTGGATAGTATGAGTGAATTTACGGTATTAGATTTTGCCCAGTCTATTGCATAAAACTATATGGTGACCTTCTCTCTTCAGAAGCTTACCTTGTATTTAACTATTTTAATAATTTCTTTATTCTTTCGTTATTTGCTATAACCTGCCTGAACCACTTCCAAGCAGTGGCCTAGGATATCAAGGGCCTTTCTATTTCCTTTCTGTGCATAGGCTTCAATCGTAATTAATTTTCCACTCTTGTAATTTCATAATCTAAGAATGAATGAAGCGGACCTAACCTTGTGTTTTTTGCAATGATCTCTTTTAAAACAGATAAAACCAATACATAGTTTTCTTCTTCTTTTACATGTCTGATTTTAAAGGTTCTCGGGGTCATATATTAAATGCTTTGCAAGGAAATGAATCAATTGGTTTTTTTTTCCGGTGGTACTGTGTATTGTTTTCTGTTATATGTCTATTACTGCTTTAAAGCCTAAGTCTTCAAATTTCTATTGCTGGGTTTGGTGGCTTAAGGCATTCATGGTTTTCTGTTACTGTAGAGTGGAATTTTTCAATTTTTGTCCGTTGTGGTCGAAGAAATAAGGTGGTGTAGTATAGACTTGTAATTTGAAGTTGATATTTAGCAAAAATTTTATAAAAAGGCTGAATTGAGAGATTTCTCGTTTATCCATAAACAAAACAGTTTACAAAATGTCCCGATGGGTATCAAAAAGTTCTTGCAGATGTGTTTTCAGGTGCCTGCCGCTTTTGATTTAAACCAGTTTTACCATTGCATAATTTTAGAGAACTTGTCTTATTGCAGTTATAATTATTTGCTTGTGTAGAGTATAGATTAATTGGAATTATTTCGCCTGGATATAATGGGATTAAGGTGGCTTGAATCTTACCGTTTGGTGGGTGTCTCTAATATTTTGAAATTTTACAAGTTTGACATGCGTTAACTATTGCTTCTCCTATACACTTTATTTTGGGAAAAAAAAATTGTGAAAGAATTTGAGCTTCGCTTTCAATGCCGTTTCTGTGTGCTCTTCTGAGTTCCCTGATTATTATCTCTTCTTGTTCATTCTCGTAAGTGATATCCTCAACCTGTGATACACCCAAAGGCCTTATAATTCCTAAAATGCAAAGGGTAAATTTCCTGTATTCTGCCCATAAATGCTTTGGAGGTAAATATACCGTTTGTTAGGTTGGTATCCATTTTCTCTTTCAAGATTTTAATTAAATCAGACTCGGAGTATTCAGATTGTTTTAGGTTGTGCCTATGGTATGTTGGAAAAATTATTTCAAAGGTTTTGGCTCGGTATAGATATCGTGGAGAATAAGAATTTGAGTTTTGAAAAACATGATCGGAACTTCCATGTTGGAATGAGTGCAGGACCAGAGCTTTCGTCACTGTGAACCGTAGCTGATGTATGGCGGTTGATATATGTTGGATTTATTGACAACGCATCTGCTTCATTATTTGAACATCCTGGTTTAATTTTAACGATAAATCGAAATTCCTCAAGGTAACTTTCCAGTTTTCCGTTTGCCGTTAATGATTTTTTGTTGCTAAGGGCAAAAGGTTAAGGGGTGATGATCAGGTGTATGATCCCTTGGACTGACATAGAAAGTACATTTATATTTTTGTAGAGCCCACAATATCGCTAACATTTCCTCCTCGTTGGTAGCGCAGTGTTCGTCATTGCGTGAGCGCGCGAGGATAAATGTAATGGTCTTCCCTTTTGTTCCAAATACTTCTCCAATGGCCTTATTAAAAGCGTCTGTTGTCAGATGGAAAACTTCACAAGTGAAGGTCGGGAATACGACCAAAAGTTACATCCGGTGAGGTCAAGGTGTCTTTATTCTTGTTAAATGGAGTCAAGTTCATTCTCACCGAACGAATCTCGACTTTCGTCCTGAGCTGTGGTCTTGCTTGATCTTTCCAATATCACAGCGAAGCAGGGTGGTAGTGGGGCTTTGCCAATTTTCGCGAAAATCCTTCACGACTCACGATAGTAGCTAGGTAATCCAAGAATTATCGTAAAGTTCTCAATGTTTTTAGGGATTGGTAAGTTGTTAGGTAGGCCTGTAAACCTATCAGGATTAGTTTTTCAACTTCATCTCTAGAGATTCCTACTTCCAAAAATTCTACGCTTTGCTTAAAGAAATCGGAAGTCATCATTTGAACTTTCATATTTGCCTTTGACAGAGATGCGAAAAAAACACCTAGCGGGTGTGGAAATGATGTTTCCCTCCTATGATTTACAAAAATTCTATGTCATCGATATAGGAGTAAACATATTTCCACGATATGCTCTCTAATGATATCATAAGAGCTCTTGGAAAATGCGAAAGGGAGGGACGTCTAAATTCATATTTACCGCGTTTACTTGTGAATTCAGTTTGCTCGATATCCGGATTTCTGAAGGAGGGAAATCTGATGAAATCCCACTTTTTAAATCTAGGGACAGAGAAATATTTATTATCGCTAATTAAAGCAATTATTTCTACAATTTCTGGGATAGGAATATCTTATCCGAAAACACACAAACCAAAAACACACAAAACTGTGACTGCATTTAGCTTCAGTAGTGGAGGGACTATCCTTATATTTTCTTTCTCCAGAGCTATTGATCTTCTTTGGTACGGATCCATACGGGTTGCATTTTTAGGTGGACCGTGAGGGTCTAATCATGCCGTCCGTTATTGTTCTTCTATACCCCTTTTAAAGGAAAGGGATAAGGGAATAGTGCCTCGAGGGACCGGAATGTCCGATGTCGTCGGATTTCTCCTGGACATTGTAGTAAAGGTCAAATTTGTTAATTGGGGTCCGCGAAGAGGGTGTTGGAATTCTTGCCCGAAGTACTCGCAGGACCTGTTTCCTGAACTTTGGGTCAATCCTCAAAACTACAGCATTGGACCTGATGTGCTGCCATGGATTAATACGGGACAACGTGGGTGTAATCTTTTCCAATATTTAATTACAGCATTCGAAGTCTTTTAATGAAACCATACCTAAATTGCCGTGGAATGGTTTTAGAATCCGGCAATAGGAAAAATTTAATGGGAGTTCAGGCTGATTGAATAATTCCTAAAGTGACATGTGAGTTATGAGAATGCGACACTTACGGTGTTTGCATAAAAAAATGTTTTATTCGTTTTTATTTTTTTTGGCTATGATTGGTGAATGTAAAAAAAAAAAAAAATTTTTTTATTGGATCGATGTCTATTAAAAAAGTTGTATGAGGTTCCTCTTTTCACGAACATAAAGTAAGGCAAGAGGGAAACAGTTTAACATAAAACCCGACCCGTGTTGCATTTGCCTGCGGATGGGGTCCTATGTCTGCTGTGGATTAATCTGGATGCATGTCGCCCTCAGCTAATACTGGCTGAGCAATATTGCTGCTGCTCACAATCGACATGGAATGGTATCACACTGGTTAGTCCCTCTTGATCTGATATACCTGCTGGGACTGATATTGATCGGACGGATACTCACTTAGGTGAGCGGAAGGCTACTTCGAAATCGGCATTCGCGAGTACCTTTCGCTTGGTAATCAACAGTTCCAATGATGGAATTGTCGTTGTATGTTATTCGGAAAACGTGAGAGGTTGGCATAGTGACTCTCTTAAAACAGCGAAACGGTTAGGGACGTTAGCACTTGGTCAATTAATTATAATTAAATGTTTCTGGTTTGAATAGAGGGCGTCGACTTCCATGGAGTGGACGGAGGCTGAGGTTTGGGACCGGAGGTCTTGGTGGTGCATTAAAGGAAAAACTGCTGATTGTTCGTTATCACAAAGGGTTTTGGTGAGCGTGTCGAAAATCCTTGTTGTGGATGTGTATTCGTGAGGGACGTGTTGGTGATAGGTATGTCGGTCTGGGTTGGTAAATTCTGGATAATTAGTCGAGCCATTCTGTGTGTGGCACGCAGACTTTCTGCGGACTGGTTTTTTCTGATATTGCAGTGGCGTGTGTCACGGTGACCAAGGCTGTTTCTGGCTCGCTTATTATCTAACATCTCACAAAGCTGTAGAGCAACAAGCAATGAAATTTAGTAAACTTATATTTTGATGAAAAATAGCCGAAAGCGAAAAACGACAGGCTTTACAAAATTTGCTAAAAAAAAAAAAAATCAAATCGCCTCTCCGACTCAGATATCCCCTGTACCGATGCGGCCTTTGTTCGCTCTTCGTTATGTTTGGTGATGACTAGGCCATATCTTTTCTCTTTTTGATGGAAAGAAAGCATACCAATACCATCATATGCCATTCTCTGTCCATCACATAGCCAACGCGTACTAGGCATTGCCTGTAAAAAAAAATTTGTGGGTATATATTGACTATATTTCGTCAGATGGGCCGATACATTTCGTTAGGATAATATATGTTATAACAAAATTTCATTATGATAGTAAATCACTTTTTTTCGAATTTCACGGGCCAACTTTGGTGACTCTACCTCTTATAGTCTCCGAGATCTAGGTGTTCATACAGACGGACGGACGGACGGACGGACGGACGGATGGACAGACGGAAATGGCTACATCGACTCGGCTGGTTGATTTTGCTGATCAAGGAAATATATATATTTTGTAGGGTGGGGAAAAACGCTTTCTTCGTCTGGTTACATAACATTTTGGTGGGACTTAATATACCCTTTTACCTTATGGGTACAGGGTATAAAAATGCTGCATATAACATTTAAGTTTTAACGTAGTGGACATTGACTCTTAACTTAAAATACTTTTTTCAGAATACATAAACCATATTTAAAAATACTTTTAAATTTATAGCAAAAAATGGATTGAAGTTCTAGTGTTATTAAGACTGAGAATCAGGACAAGACATTGCTAAATGAAATTATATATCCAGATATAGAGCCCGGTATAATTAATCGGGCAATGCTTGAAGCTTCTTATTCGTTTGAAGAACATAGAGAAGAAGAACGCCGCCTACATCAACTAGATCCAGTTATATTAGAAAAATATAAAGGGGGGGACTATACGCTAGATTTAAAAGTAAGTACATAAATTCATATAAGTTTCTTATTATGTATACATACCAATTAATTTATATGTAAACCATGTAGAGTAGGGTAAAAGGGTATATTGAAGTCTCCAAAATAAACGTAACACGCAGGACCAAGAATTTAGGACCATATAATTTAAGCGTACTCGTTTGCCGGGTGACCAAATTTGTAAGATGAGTTTGGATTTAGTAGTGCGCCCAAATTTAGTCAGAGTGTTCGGCTGCTAGCGAGAAAAAAAAACAGGGATCATCGGTAGGGCTCCTACCAAGTTCACAGGACTGTTCTAGAAGCTCCAATGATGCCTGAAAGTCTTAACGATGTGATGCAAAGACGTTTCGGCCAATATGGTCGAGCGGATGCTTAGGCTGACGACGCTTATTTTCTGCTCATATTTAGGAGCTTCTCAAAAACAGTCTGGGACTTGGGTAGAGTTATAAAATAATAAAATTATGATGTCTAAGGTTTTCCTTTTGCATGCCGGGAGTTGAAGTATCTCAATACAAATTTGATGGGATGTCATCCATTTCCGTAGAGGATATAACTTTTTTGTCGACAGCAGTGACTATAAAATGACGGATGAGGGAACTAAGCGATTCTCATTTCTGATATCGATAAGTTACTGCCTCGATTTTGCAGATTTAATACAACGCTATTTACTATCACTAGCAGAGTAAATAAGCAGATCAGACAATATCATACAGCAGCCATAGACAAATTTTTTGTTTCTCAAGATTTTCGCCATGGTCGCCACTAGTGTGAATAGTTAGTGTAAGAATATGTTTGTAAGAAAAAACTGTTCTCTAAGTAATCCCAATTTTGAATTTAATTTAATTTAATTTTTGAAAGGATAACTAAAAGTCCTCTTTTTTGTCAATATTGTTTTGCTAAGGGAAAAGGAAAAAAAAAGGTGGAAGCCAAAGATAGGGAATTGTGCTATTCAGAATAGAAGTTTGGAAGATAACAAGATAAAATGGACAAATTACTTGAAGGAGTATGCGGAAGAACTTTTTATGATATCTTTTACAGTTGAGAATGGCAAGGCTCATTCATCTAAGTCTCAATCCGCCGCCATCTCTCTATGATTTGACAGGAAAGGGAAAAGGAAGATGATGAGAAAATTAAATGAATATTATTCTCATTTAATTTTCTCATCCTTTCTTCATTCATCACTTCTTTATTTGAAATTGTTTCCCAATCAGCCCTTCAATGACTATTATTAAGTATCAGGCTTGCAGAAAATTTAACGGCGAAAAAAAACAAAAATAGCTCACTGTCTCGCTTTTTGTACTTCTATCATACTTTTGCCGTTAATTTTTCCATGTTCATACTCCCGGCATACCTCTTGCTCAGAACTTAAAACCATTTGAAAGTAATCACTCTTTTTTTTATTTAAGTTTTTTCTTGTACTTTAAAATACGAGACAACTTTTGGAGTTGGTTGGATCAGTGTTGTTTTATATAGAGCAGATAATACAACACAACACACTAAAAGAGTGAAGAGTGAAGTTGAGTGTGGTTCATTGTTGGGTTGGGTGGGAGAGATAGCAGTAGCTATCAGAGTTGAGTAAAGGAGGTGTTGAGTATTGAGTAGTGTTGCACAATGATGAATGACTGTGTATGACTTTTCTTGCTGAAACTCGCTGCACAATTATATTGAACACTCTGTAAGTTTTTGATGAAGCTGTGGAGAATACTAACAAGCCTTTTTAGCCGGTTTGTTTAAACAACCTAGGTTTCACCTAGGAGTAGCTTCGTGTCGTGGTAGCACAACAAAAACCAAAAATGTTACTTTTTTTAGACAGCTTTTAGAACATGGTATTCGGAGACCAATCATTTTGAATTTGCTGTCGACCGAATTCTGGTGAGTGTCTTGCTGCTTATGCGTGTCGGTTGATGACGTCACTCGTTACAAAATTTCGTGATATAGATCATGAGGAAATTTCTGCTTCGTTTGTGCAAACTATGAACGCAGATTACAAAAAAAACTTTCTCAGTTTGCAGGCGGAAATTATATTGCCAAGGCCAGGTAAAAAAAATGCCGAATCCAATCTTATCTCTGTAACAAACGTGAGCATCGAAAATTCGGAATTTAGGAGTAAAGAGATCAAACCCACATCTGGAGAAAATCTCATCGAGCTCATCAGTGGCCTGCTGGAGTTGTAAATGGCCTATTGAGGAAT
The DNA here is from genome assembly GCA_024703675.1 of Drosophila nebulosa. Classification (NCBI taxonomy): domain Eukaryota; kingdom Metazoa; phylum Arthropoda; class Insecta; order Diptera; family Drosophilidae; genus Drosophila; species Drosophila nebulosa. The sequence goes on along the minus strand of JANFPS010000213.1, from coordinate 4,723 downwards.
ATAACACATATAATATATTTATTTTGCAAAGTTTATGATCACAGTATGAATGTGATTGACAAAAGAAAAAGATTGCGTCGACTCCACAATCGAATCTCATTCGCTTCGTCCCAGAATGAGCAGCGCTGCCAGACTGGTAAACTTGATGATAAGGCTGCATACAAGTTATAATGTCAGGTTCACCTTCCCTCTGGAGCAGTGGTGATGTTGCTGACACGTCTCAGCTACTTCGATATTTAATTTGCTTTAGGGATGTTTAGATTGGGAGACTTGACTTCGTCCCCTTTGTTGGACTATTGGCCTTGTGGCTCAACAGTGTAAAAATACATGAAAATTAGCGCGGCGTGTCGGAGTAAAAGTCAATCGTTCTTTATTAAAAAAACAAATGTCTGGAGCCAAAAAATGATGTATTAAGAATGGAATAAATAAAAAAGGCTAAAAGCTAAAGTACATTAATGGAAATATAATCAAAACCTAAATACATAATAAGTACCATAAAGATCATGCCATGGGGTTGTGGTGTGTAAAAAACCGAATCACATAATTCCGATCAGAATTTTCCAAACGCTTGCGACACAAACTGAAACGCGGCCGTTGCTCCGAACTCAACATATCGTCTCTTAACTTCTGTATTAATGCAGACTGTGCTCAGTCATCCTCTGTAAAAACATTGTGGTAGGCTGAGCACTTGGTCGTGTTTTCGTAGATATTCAGCAATGGTGGACGCCACGATGCTGGACTCTGTTCTACAACACCATTGTAGCTTATGTATCGTGGGTCTGTTTATAGGTCCGCAATAAGGTTCAAATGTGAGGAGATGGTGTGACCTCAATTGTCATCCACTGGGCCGTCATCTCACTCTTACTCTAGCTGAGAGTTCGTTGAATAAATTATTCCTTCGTTAATAGGGTTAAACGGGTCCAAGTGGCTTGGTGTGTGTGGCATAAAGGCTGAACCTCCGTAATTTTTTTTTGGTAATCCGCTGGCGCATGTGCTCATGAGCAGATTTCTTGCAGAAGTCGGCAAAAGTTGGTTGTAGCGCATTCTGTCACAGCTAGGACTCCATCGTCGCATTCAGCCGACTATGTCATCATGTTACCTTGCAGAATAGGTGTATGGTGGGCAAAAAACGGGAATATCATAAACCTTCTCCAAATTAGTCTTAAACATTAGGATATTCACATTCTTATGTGGGATTACTCTATTTGATTGAAATACTTTTATATTTTGATACTGCCATTAAACTAACTATTGGGACCTCTGCGAGCTGTTCGTAAGAATTGATTTTAAATCTTCGTGGTCGAAGAATTGCGGGGGTTTATGATGTTAGATTTTTTTTTTTCGCGAGCGTTATAGTGAGCATAAGGTTTGCATTTCAGTCCGTTTAACATTCTATTTCGTGCAAGTAAAGTTTCATACAAAGTGAGGAGAAGTCTACGAAACTCGCCTTTGTAACGAGTTATAATTGTTTTATTATTATCTAGTTTTTTATATAAATTCAAAAAGGGATAGCTTAAATTTTTTATTGTCTCTCAAAAAACACGTTGGTCGCTTCCAACTTTTCATACGGCAACAGGTTAGCGAGTTGTCCCTTTTAAAAAGGTCATCGAATATCACGCGTTGAATCGATATAAACTTAAAAGCTACATAAACAGGTTAATTGCTTATATAAATCGGGTTCTTTATATGTATATTGGCTTAACGTTATTATTAAAAAATAAAATAAAGTAATTATTATACATACGTAGGACTAGGGGACTTATATTGTATCCTACACAACTCGGCCATTCTGACATTTGGATATCATGAATCACGTAATCTTAAAACTATTTCTACTACATTGGATACATATGCATATTTTTTTTTTCTTATATAAATCACATAGTAATACAATTTATATTTTTATAATTTTTTATTACATCTTAAAATTTGATTCAATTCTTTGATCCATGTCTATATTCTGAATGCTCAACAGACCTGATATGGGGTTACGAGATACTGAAAACCTTCCAAATATTTAAGTAAAAAATCTATCATTTTTAAAAAACTTTTTTCTATTTGGTAAGGTCCTTTTTATTCTTTGGAATTAGTTTCCTTGATGTACCAACTGTGCTATCAACAATTTTTTACCATAACATAGTTCCTTGCTAAATTCTTTTTCTGCTTTCGTTTGGCTTTATCATAATAAGTTTGTTGTAGGACTGAGCTTATTTTGAGCTTCAAATTCCTCATTCCTGATTTCTGTTAAACTCTTATGCTTGGTGTCTGATTTTATCAATTCTAGTTTCGTCTTTTAATTCATCTACAAATCGCCCCCTTTTGTGACGTTCCAAACAACATAACCACTTGGCAAATTGTTTTCCATTCGATGCTGTGTATTGTTCATTGCATACTCCACCGTTCTACACTAAATCCCATGACTCTTTGCAGGTCAACTAATTTCGGCAATCATCGGGCCTCGGACTTTATTAATTCTTCTACCTTGTCGTTTGCTTGGGGAGATCCGGTCGCGATTTTTTAATAGCTAATGCTACTAGTTTTCTATAAAACTCCTCGAACTACTGAAGTAAAAACAAACTACCTCTACAGGAAAATAATACACTTTGGTCTACTATATGTTCTTTCTAAAATAATCTTTAAAGACTTGACAAAACTTCTTTCTTAGTACTGCTGTTTGTGTCGTATATAATCGTAAGGAAATTTCGTAAACCCATCTACAAAACCACGAATATATGCTTTTTTGCTCTACCGGCACTCACGGGCCCATAATGATCAATGTGAAATCAATTCAAATGGTCTATTGCCTTTAGGTATACAACGCAAGAAACCTTGTTTTCTTTTCCAGATCTTGGAGAATAAGCAATAATTTAAGGACAAGTTTTCCAATATGACTAGTACATTTGTCTGTGAGGTTTGCGAAACTGTACACTTTTCTTAATTAAATCAATCATTTTGTCTCTCCCTATAATGTTCCTATTATTGTGATACCTATACAAAACACATGATACTTCCATATTTTCTGTAACATAAAAGAGAAGTCTACCATATTTGCTTTTCTATAAAATCACTCCATTTCTCTCTCATACAAATTTGTGTTCAGCCTTCTCTAATAATTCCTTACGTTTTCTTGAATTTTAGGATCTTTGGATTGGCAAAAATTATTAGGTTATCTTCAAAACTTGTTGTTTCAACTACCATAAATTTGTACATCTGCTCAAAGCATCTACCATGCTGGCATTCTGGTTCCGGGACCTAGAAAATCACTTCATAAATCATAGTTTTGAAGCTCTAACGCCCATCTAGCAATTTTAGGGTTAAGTTCAAACTTGCTTAATTGTCGGCGTTAACGAATTAACAATCTGTCATAATCTTAAAGCGTTTACCTGAAGGTAAATACGAAATCTGCGTAAGGCATAAATTGAATTGCAAGAGTTTCTAACGCAAAACTATGATACTTTTCTTCTGCTCCGTTGTTGTTTTGAAAAATAGGCCTATAGGGATGCAACAATTTGTCTGATTTTTCTGAAAGTAACACTGCTCCGAATCCTAAAGCACTGGCATCGCAATGCAATTTCAACCTCATCGTTGTAATTTTTTCGTAAAATTGCTAACACCGGTGCACTCATAAAGTTTTTTCTTTGAGCAGTATGAAAAAAACAATTCTAATTCTTTTCTGACAACACAAATTCTTTTACCTTTTCAACAGATCATATAACAACGGTTTTTCGCTAAAAACTGAAAAAACTCTTTAATAATCTAACGTAACAGTAACGAGCATAACCCAAGAAAAACTTTGAACAGCTGACTTTTCAGGTATTGGAAAATTTTTTATCGCTTCTAATCCTTATATCATCGTTTGTATACCTTCACTTGCTATTTTGATAACCTAAATATTTGACACAGGTTTCATAAATCACATTTGTCCAACCGTAGCTCTAATTTTTTCTTAGCTAAACCTTATAAAAACTTCTTTAGAGTTTCTAATGTCAGTTATATCCTTTGCTAGCGACCATGATAAATCGTCATATAACACAAATAACTTGTTGTTTTAATCATATCACAAAATTATCTTATTTATAACAAGCGTTGAAAACACAGCTGGCGAATTTTTTTAAATCCCATAGGCATTTCTAAAAAATTTCGTATTGACACCTAACGGAGTGACAAACGAGGTGTACTTAATAGATTCCTGTTTACATACACATGAAAAGTATCCATTTTAAGAATTCTAATTTTGTAACACCGTTTTATTTACTAATTTGTCAAGTAGGTCATCTATCAGTGGTAATGGATAATTGTTCTTTAATTAAAACTTTATTTAGTTTTCTAAAGTTCAATACACAAGCGAATATTCTCGTTTTTCTTTTTTACTAAACACGATTGGTGGACGCGTACTCCGACTACAGCGGCTGTATAATTCTTTTTTTTAAATAATCATCATTAATAATATTTGCAATTGATCTTTTCTGTATATGAAAAGGGCGTCTGGGAGAACAACTAAAGGGTTTCGATTTTTCTAAATTTAATTTGATTTAACATCTAGTCATGCGCTCTTCTGGGATTGTTGCATTTAAGGAATAAATTTTAATATTTTCTTAGTTACATTTCGTATCATAATTCAAGTTTTTTGTCCCAATTAAAAATCATAATTGTGTCTCAGTTGTAATAATATTGATAAGTCATTGCGACTTTTTCTAATTCTGTACTATCTGTTTTTTTAAAT
>JANFPS010000212.1:0-25772 GCA_024703675.1 Drosophila nebulosa | reverse complement strand
TCTAGAAAACTCGTTTTGAACCCACTTTCATGAATCTGTAAAAATTGAGTAATCTTAACTTTTCCTTGCTCTAACTTTGCCAATATTGGGATGATTATAAAAAGCAATGTATCAGTCAGTAGCTCATCGAGTTTACTTTCATTTGTCATTTAAACCTAGAAAAGTCATTTTGAACCCACTTTTCGAGAAAATCGTGAATTTGTAAAAATTGAGTAATCTTAACCTAGAAAACTCATTTTGAACCCACTTTTCGAGAAAATCGTGAATTTGTAAAAATTGAGTAATCGCAACTTTTCCGTGCTCTAAATTTGCCAATATTGGGATGATTACAAAAGGAAATGTATCAGTAAGTAGCTCATCGAGTTTACTTTCATTTGTCATTCAAACCTAAAAAACTCATTTTGAACCCACTTTTCGAGAAAATCGTGAATTTGTAAATATGGAGTAATCTCAACTTTTCCGTGCTCTAATTTTGCCAATATTGGGATGATTACAAAGGGAATGCATCAGTTAGTAGCTAAATAAAGTTTAAAGTATTTGTCTTTCGATCCTGAAAACTCATTTTGAACCCACTTTTCGAGAAATCGTGAATTTGAAAAAATAGAGTAATCTTAACTTTTCCGTGCTCTACTTTTGCCAATATGGAATGATTTCAAAGGGAATTTGTATCAGTTAGTACTCATACTGTTTCTTGTATTTGTCATTCAAACCTAAGAACCCACTTTTTGAAAAAATCGTGAATTTGTAAAATTGAGTATCTTAACTTTTCCTTTCTCTAACTTTGGCCAATAGTGGGATGATTACAAAAGAAATAAATCAGTAAGTAGCTCATCGAGTTTTACTTTCATTTGTCATTTAAACCCTGAAAACTCATTTTGAACCCACTTTTCGAGAAAATCGTAAATTTTTGGTAAAAATTGAGTAATCTTAACTTTTCCGTGCTCTACTTTGCCAATATTGGAATGATTACAAAGGGAATGTATCAGTTGTAGCTCATAAAGTTTACAAGTATTTGTCATTTAAACCTAGAAAACTCATTTTGAACCCACTTTTCTAGAAAACCGTGAATTTGCTCTTACTTTGCCAATATTGGGATGATTACAAAAGGGAATGTTTTAGTAAGTAGCTCATCTAGTTTACTTGTATTTGTCATTCAAATCTAGAAACTCATTTTGGGAACCCACTTTTCGAGAAATCGTGATTTGTAAAATTGAGAAATCTCAACTTTTCCGTGCTTTAACTTTGCCAATATTGGATGATTACAAAAGGGAATGTATCAGTTAGTAGCTCATCTAGTTTACTTGTATTTTCATTCAAATCTAGAAAACTCATTTGAACGCACTTTTCGAGAAATCGTGAATTTGTAAAAATTGAGTAATCTCAACTTTTCCGTGCTCTGACTTTGCCAATATTGGGATGATTACAAAAGGGATTGTATCAGTAAGTAGCTCATAAAGTTTACTTTTATTTGTCATTCAAATCTAAAAAACCCACTTTTCGAGAAAATCGTGAATTTGTAAAAATTGAGTAATCTTAACTTTTCCGTGCTCTAATTTTGGGCCAAAATAGTGGGATGATTACAAAAGGGAATGTATCAGTTAGTAGCTCATCTAGTTTACTTGTATTTTTTCACTAAAATCTAGAACACTCATTTTGAACCCACTTTTCGAGAAAATCGTGAATTTGTAAAAATTGAGTAATCTCAACTATTCCGTGCTCTAACTTTGCCAATAGGGGGATGATTAAAAAAAGCAGTGTATCAGTAAGTAGCTCATCGAGTTTACTTTCATTTGTCATTCAAACCTAGAAAACTCATTTTGAACCCACTTTTCGAAAAAAATCGTGAATTTGTAAATATTGAGTAATCTTAACTTTTCCGTGCTCTAACTTTGCCAATAGTGGGATGATTCCCAAAGGGGAATGTATCAGTTAGTAGCTCATCTAGTTAATTTGTATTTGTCATCAAATCGAAAAAACTCATTTTGAACCCACTTTTCGGAAAATCGTGAATTTGTAAAATTTGAGTAATCTTAACTTTTCCGTGTTTATAACTTTGCCAATAGGGGTATGATTACAAAAGCAATTGTATTAATTAGTAGCTCATCTAGTTTACTTGTATATGTCATCAAATCTAGAAAACTCATTTTTGAACCCCTTTTCGAGAAAATCGTGAATTTGTAAAATTGAGTAATCTCAACTTTTCCGTGCTCTGACTTTCCCAAATATTGGGATGATTACAAAAGGGATTGTATCAGTAATAGCTCATAAAGTTACTTTTATTTTGTCATAAAAATCAAGAAAACTCACTTTGAACCCACTTTTAAAGAATATCGTGAATTTGTTAAAATTGAGTTATCTCAACTTTTTTTGAACCCACTTTTCGAGAAAATCGTGAGTTTGTAAAAATTGAGTAATCTCAATTTTTTCCCGTGCTCTAACTTTGCCAATATTGGAATGATTACAAAAGGGAATGTATCAGTTAGTAGCTCATAAAGTTTACAAGTATTTGTCATTTAAACCTAGAAAACTCATTTTGAACCCCACTTTTCTAGAAAACCGTGAATTTGGCTCTAATTTGGGCCAATATTGGGATGATTACAAAGGGAATGTTTTAGTAAGTAGCTCATCTAGTTTACTTGTATTTGTCATTCAAATCTAGAAAACTCATTTTGAACCCACTTTTCGAGAAAATCGTGAATTTGTAAAAATTGAGTAATCTCAACTTTTCCGTGCTTTAACTTTGCCAATATTGGGATGATTACAAAGGGAATGTATCAGTTAGTAGCTCATCTAGTTTACTTGTATTTGTCACTCAAATCTAGAAAACTCATTTTGAACCCACTTTTCGAGAAAATCGTGATTTTTTTAAAATTTAGTAATCTCAACTTTTCCGTGCTGTATTTTGCCAATATTGGGATGATTACAAAAGGGAATGTTTTTTAGTAAGTAGCTCATCTAGTTTACTTTTATTTGTCAATCAAACCTAGAAAACTCATTTTGAAAATTGAAAATCGTGACTTTGTAAAAATTGAGTAATCTTAACTTTTCCGTTCTCTAACTATGCCAATATTGGAATGATTACAAAAGGGAATGTATCAGTTAGTAGCTCATCTAGTTTACTTGTATTTGTCATTCATCATGTCATTAATCTCAACTTTTCCGTTCTCCAACTTTCCCAATAGTAAGATGATTACAAAAGCAATGTATCAGTTAGTAGTTCATTTAGTTTACTTATATTTGTCATTCAAACGTAGAAAACTCATTTTGAACCACTTTTGAGAAAATCGTGAATTTATAAAACTTGAGTTATCTCAAGTTTTTCGTGCTCTAACTTTGCCAATATTGGGATTATAACAAAAGGGAATGTTTTAGTAAGTAGCTCATCTAGTTTACTTGTATTTGTCAATCAAACCTAGAAAACTCATTTTGAACCCACTGTTCGAGAAAATCGTGAATTTGTCAAAACTAAGTAATCTCAACTTTTCCGTGACCTAACTTTGCCAATATTGGGATGATTACAAAAGGGATTGTATCAGTAAGTAGCTCATAAAGTTTACTTTCATTTGTCATAAAAATCAAGAAAACTCACTTTGAACCCCCTTTTAAAGAAAATCGTGAATTTGTTAAAATTGAGTTATCTCAACTTGTCCGTGCTCTGACTTTGCCAATATTGGGATGATTACAAAAGGGAATGTATCAGTTAGTAGCTCATCTAATTTAGTTATTTTTGTCATTTAAACCTAGAAAACTCATTTTGAACTTACTTTTCTAGAAAATCGTGAATTTGTAAAAATTGAGCAATCTCATCTTTTCCGTGCTCTAACTTTGCCAATATTGGGATGATTACAAAAGGGAATGTTTTAGTAAGTAGCTCATCTAGTTTACTTGTATTTGTCATTCAAATCTAGAAAACTCATTTTGAACCCACTTTCATGAATCTGTAAAAATTGAGTAATCGTAATTTTTCCTTGCTCTAACTTTGCCAATATTGGGATGATTTTTAAAAGGAATGTATTAGTTAGTAGCTCATCTAGTTTATTTGTATTTGTCATTCAAATCCAGAAAACTCATTTTGAACCCACTTTTCGAAAAAATCGTGAATTTGTAAAAATTGAGTAATCTTAACTTTTCCGTGCTCTAACTTAGCCAATAGTGGGATGATTACAAAAAGCAATGTATCAGAAAGTAGCTTATCGAGTTTACTTGTATTTGTCATTCAAACCTAAAAAACTCATTTTGAACCCACTTTTCGAGAAAATCGTGAATTTGTTCAAATTGAGTACTCTTAACTTTTCCGTGTTCTAACTTTGCCATAGTTGGGATGATTACAAAAAGCAATGTATCAGTAAGTAGCTCATCGAGTTTACTTTCATTTGTCATTCAAACCTAGAAACTCATTTTGAACCCACTTTTCGAGAAAATCGTGAATTTGTAAAAATTGAGTAATCTCAACTTTTCCGTGCTCTAACTTTGGCAATATTAGGACGATCACAAAAAGCAATATATCAGCTAGCAGCTAATCGAGTTTACTTTTATTTGTCATTCAAACGTAGAAAACTCATTTTGAACCCACTTTTCGAGAAAATCGTGAATTTGTAGAAATTGAGTAATCTTAACTTTTCCGTGTTCTAACTTTGCCAATATTGGGATGATTACAAAAAGAAATGTATTAATTAGTAGCTAATCTAGTTTACTTGTATTTGTCATTCAAACCTAGAAAACTCATTTGCTCTAACTTTGCCAATAGTGGTATGATTACAAAAGGGAATGTATCAGTCAGTAGCTCATCGAGTTTACTTTCATTTGTCATTTAAACCTAGAAAAGTCATTTTGAACCCACTTTTCGAAAAAATCGTGAATTTGTAAAAATTGAGTAATCTTAACCTAGAAAACTCATTTTGAACCCACTTTTCGAGAAAATCGTGAATTTGTTAAAATTGAGTAGTCTTTACTTTTCCGTGTTCTAACTTTGCCAATATTGGGATGATTACAAAAAGCAATGTATCAGTAAGTAGCTCATCGAGTTTACTTTCATTTGTCATTCAAACGTAGAAAACTCATTTTAAACCCACTTTTCGAGAAAATCGTGAATTTGTTAAAATTGAGTAATCTTAAACTTTCTGTGTTCTATCTTTGCCAATAGTGGGATGATTACAAAAAGCAATGTATCAGTAAGTAGCTCATCGAGTTTACTTTCATTTGTCATTCAAACCTAGAAAACTCATTTGGAACCCACTTTTCGAGAAAATCGTGAATTTGTAAAAATTGAGTAATCTCAATTTTTCCGTGCTCTAAATTTGCCAATATTGGGATGATTACAAATGGAAATAACTGATACATTTCCTTTGCCTTATCCCCCTAGCTTATCTAGTTTACTTGTATTTGTCATTCAAATCTAGAAAACTCATTTTGAACCCACTTTTCGAAACAATCGAGAATTTGTTAAAATTGAGTAATCTTAACTTTTCTGTGCTCTAACTTTGCCAATAGTGGGATGATTACAAAAAGCAATGTATCAGTAAGTAGCTCATCTAGTTTACTTGTATTTGTCAGTCAAATCTAGAAAACTCATTTTGAACCCACATTCGAAAAAAAATCGTGAATTGCAAAAGTTGAGTAATCTTAACTTTCTGTGCTCCAAACTTGGCCAATAGTGGGTGCTTACAATAAGCAATGTATCAGTAAGTAGCCTCATCGAGTTTACTTCAATTTGTCATCAAACCTAGAAAACTCATTTGAACCCACTTTTCGAGAAAATCGTGAATTTGTTAAAATTGGTTAGTCTTACTTTTCGTGTTCTAAAACTTTGCCCAATATTGGATGATTACAAAAGGGAATGTATCAGTAAGTAGCTCATCGAGTTACTTTCATTTGTCATTCAAACTAGAAAAACACATTTTGAAACCCACTTTTAGAGGAAAATCGTGAATTTGTAAAAATTGAGTAGTAATCTTAAACTTTTCCGGCTCTAACTTTGCCAAGATAGGATGATTACAAAAAAATGAATGTCATCAGTTAGTAGTTTCATTTAGTTTACTTTATTTGTCATTCAATCTAGTAAAACTCATTTTGAACCATCTTTTCGAGAAAATCGTGAATTTGTAAAAATTGAGTAATCTCAACTTTTCCGTGCTCTAACTTTGCCAATATTGGGATGATTACAAACGGGAATGCAACAGTTAGTAGCTCATCGAGTTTACTTTCATTTGTCATTCAAACCTAGAAAACTCATTTTGAACCCACATTTCGAAAAAATCGTGAATTTGCAAAAGTTGAGTAATCTTAACTTTTCTGTGCTCCAACTTTGCCAATAGTGGGATGATTACAATAAGCAATGTATCAGTAAGTAGCTCATCGAGTTTACTTTCATTTGTCATTCAAAACCTAGAAAACCATTTGAACCCACTGTTAGAGAAAATCAGTGACATTGTAAAAATTTGAGTTAATCTTAACTTTTCCGTGCTCTAACTTTGCCCAATAGTGGGATGATTACAAAAAGCAATGTATCAGTAAGTAGCTCATCGAGTTTTACTTTCATTTTCATTCCAACCTAGAAAATTCATTTGGAACCCACTTTTTTTTCACGAAAAAAAATCGTGAATTTGTAAAAATGAGTAATCTCAATTTTTTCCGTGCTCTAAATTGGCCCAATTTTGGGATGATTACAACACGGAAAATAAACTGAACCATGTCCTTTTGATTTATCCCCCTAGCTTATCTCAGTTTACTTGTATTTGTCATTCAAAGCTAGAAAACTCATTTGAACCCACTTTTTGAAAAAATCGTGAATTTGTTAAAATGAGTTAATGTCTTTAACTTTTGCCGCTGCTCTAACATTTGCCAATAGTGGGATGATTACAAAAAGCAAAGTGTATCAGTAAGTTAGATCACGAGTTTACTTTCAATTTGTCATTCAACATAGAAACTCATTTTTGAAACCCCACTTTTCGAGAAAATCGTGAATTTGTAAAAAATCTAGTAGTCTTAACTTTTCCGTGTTCGTAAACTTTGCCAATAGTGGGATGATTACAAAAAGCAATGTTATCAGTAAGTAGCTCATCGAGGTTACTTAATTTGTAATTCAAACCTAGAAAAATTCATTTTGAAACCACTTTTCGCGAAAATCGTGAATTTGTCAAATCTAAGTAGTCTTTACTTTCCGTGCCTCTAATTTGCCAAATATTTGGCACGATCACAAAAAAGCAATGTATTAGCTAGTAGTCATAGAGTTACTGTTCATTGGCATTCAACCTATGAAAATCATTTTGAACCCCACTTTTTCGACGAACAAAGCGTGATTTGTAAAATTTGAGTTAATCTCAACTTTTCCGTGCTCTAAACTTGGCCCAATATTGGGATGATTACAAAAGGGAATGCATCAGTAGTAGCTCATAAAGTTACAAGTATTTGTTATTCGATATTAGATAACCATTGAAACCCACCTTTTTTTTTTTCTGAGAAAAATCGTTAAATTTGTTAAAAATTGAGTAATCTTACACTTTTCGGTGCTCAATAGTGCCAATAGTGGGATGATTACAAAAAAGAATGTTCAGTAAGTAGCTCATCGAGTTTACTTTCATTTGATCATTCAAACCAGAAACCACTCATTTGAACCCACTTTTCGAGAAAATCGTGAATTTGTAAAAATTGAGTAGATCTCAATTTTCGTGCTCTAACTTTGCCAATATGGCTGATACAAACGGGAATGCAACAGTTAGTTGACTCATCGAGTTTTACTTTCATTTGTCCTTCAAACCTAGAAAACTCATTTTGGAACCACTGTCGAAAAAATCGATGAATTGTAAAAATTGAGTAATTCAATTTTTCGTGCTCTAAATTTGCCAATATTGGGGATGATTACAAAAGGAGAGATAATGATACATTTCCTTTTGCTTATCCCCCTAGCTTATCTAGTTCACTTGTATGTCATTCAAATCTAGAAAAATCTCATTTAGAACCCACTTTTCGAGAAAAATCGGAAATTTGTAAAAATTGAGTAATCCTACACTTTTCAGTGCTCTAACTCTTTCCAATAGTGATGATTTACAAAAAGCAATGTATCAGTAAGTAGCTCATCGAGTTTGACTTTCATTTCTGTCATTCAAACCTAGAAAACTTCATTTTGAACCCACTTGTGAAAGGAATCGTGAATTGTAAAAATTGAGTACTCCTTAACTTTTCCGTGCTCTAACTTTGCCAATAGTGGGATGATTACAAAAGGGCAGTATCAGTAGTAGCTCATCCGTTTACTTTCATTGTCATTCAACCTAGAAAACTCATTTTGAAACCCACTTTTAGAAAAATCGTGAATGTTAAAAAATGAGTAATCTTAACTTTTCCGTGATCGAACTTTATGCCAATAAGTGGGATGATTACAAAAGCAATGTATCAGTAAGTAGCTCAGCTAGTTTACTTGTATTTGTCATTCACAAACCTAGAAAAAATCATTTTGAACCCACTTTTCGAAAAAACGTGAATTTGTTAATAAAATGAGTAAGTATCTAACTTTTCCGTGTTCTAACTTGCAATATTGGGATGATTACAAAGGGAAGTATCAGTAAGAGCTATCGAGTTACTTTCATTTGTCATTCAAACAGAAAATCTCATTTTGAACCCACTTCGACGAAAATCCGTGAATTTGTAAAATTGAGTAATCTTAACTTTTCTGTGCTCTAACTTTGCCAATATTGGGATGATTACAAAAAAAGGAAATGCTATCAGTTAGTAGTTCATTTAGTTTACTTTTTATTTGTCATTAAATCTAGGAAAACTCATTTTAACCCACTTTTCGAGGCAAAATCGTGAATTTGTAAAAATTGAGTAATCTCAAAATTTTCCGTCTCTAACTTTGCCATATTGGGGATTGATTTACAAACGCGGGAAGCAACAGTTAGTAGCTCATCGAGTTACTTTCATTTGTCATGCAAACCTAGAAAACTCATTGAACCCACTTTTCGAAAAATCGTGAATTTGTAAAAAATCTAGTAGTCTTACTTTTCCGTGTTCTAATTTGCCAATAGTGGGTGTTTACAAAAAGCAATGTATCAGTAAGTAGCTCATCGAGTTTACTTTCGTTTGTCATTCAACCTAGAAAACCATTTTGAACCCACTTTTAGAGACAATCGTGAATTTGTTAAATTGAGTAATCTTAACTTTTCGTGTTCTAACTTTTGCCAATAATTGGGATGATTACAAAAGCACATGTGTCAGTAAGTAGACTCATCGAGTTTACTTTCATTTGTCATTCAAAACCTAGAAAAAACTCATTTGAACCCCACTTTTTGAAGAAATCGTGAATTTTGGTAAAAATTGAGTTACTCTTAAACTTTTCCGTCCTAACTTTGCAATAGTGGGATGCTTACAAAGGGAAATGTACAGTAGTAGCCTCATCCAGTTTACTTTCATTTGTCATTCAAACCTAGAAAAAACTCATTTGAACCCACTTTTAGAGAAATCGTGAATTTGTAAAAAATTGAGTAATCTTAACTTTTCCGGCTCTAACTTTGCCAATAGTGGGATGATACAAAAGCGAAATGTATCAGTTAGTAGCTCATATAGGGTAACTTGTATTGGTCATTCAAACCTAGAAAAACTCATTTGAACCCACTTTTCGAGAAATCGTGAATTTGTAAAATGGAGTACTTTAACTTTTCCGTGCTCTAACTTTGCAAATAGTGGGATTGATTACAAAAGCAGGTATCAGTAAGTAGCTCATCGAGTACTTTCTATTTGTATTCAAACCTAGAAAACTCATTTTGAACCCACTTTCGAGAAAATATGCGTGAATTTGTTAAAATTGAGTAATCTTAACTTTTCCGTGTTCTAACTTTGCCAATATTGGGATGATTACAAAAAGCAATGTGTCAGTAAGTAGCTCATCGAGTTTACTTTCATTTGTTCATTCAAACCTAGAAAGAAAACTCATTTTGAACCACTTTTCGAGAAAAATCGGAATTGTTTAAAATTGAGTAATCTTAACTTCCGTGTTCTAACTTGCCAATATTGGGATGATTACAAAAAGCAATGTGTCAGTGAAGTAGCTCATCGAGTTTACTTCATTTGTCATTCAAACCTGGAAAATCTCATTTTGAACCACACTTTTCGGAGAAAACGTGAAATTTGTATTAAAAATTGAGTAACTCTTAACTTTTCCGTGCTCTAATTTTGCAATATTGGACGATCACAAAAAGCAATGTATCAGCTAGTAGCTCATCGAGTTTACATATAATTTGTCATTTAAACCTAGAATAGAAACTCATTTTGAACCCACTTGTTCGAGAAAATCGTGAATTTGTTAAAATGAGTATAGAATCTTAACTTTCCGGTTACTAAACTGTTGCCAATATTGGGATGATTGACAAAAAGCAATGTGTCAGTAAGTAGCTCATCGAGTTTTACTTTTCATTTGTAATCAAATCTAGAAAGAAAACTCATTTTAAACCAACTTTCGAGAAAATCGTGAATTTGTAAAATTGAGTAATCTTAACTTTTCCGTGCTCTAATTTTGGCCCAATATTTGGACTATCACAAAAAAAGCAATGTATCAGCTAGTAGTCATCGAGTTTACTGCATTTGTCATTAAAACTAGAAAACTCATTTGAACCCACTTTTCGAGAAAACGTTGAATTTGTAAATTGAGTAATCGTAAACTTTTCGTGTTGTTCCAAACTTTGCCAATATTGGGATGATTACAAAAAGCAATTGGTCAGTAAGTAGCTAGCGAGTTACTTTCATTTGCATTCAAATCTAGAAAACTCATTTTAAACCCACTTTTCGAGAAAATCGTGGAATTTGTAAAAATGGATTAATCTTACTTTTCGTGCCACTAACTTGCCAATATTGGGATGATTACAAACGGGAAATGCAAAAACAGTAGTAGCTCATCGAGTTTTACTTCATTTGTCATTCAACCTAGAAAACCTCCTTTGGAACCCACGTTTTCGAGGAAAATCATGAATTTGTTAAAATGAGAGTCTTAACTCTTCAGTGTTCTAACTTTGCCAATATTGGATGATTACAAAAAGGAAGTATCAGTTAGTAGTTTTATTTATTTACTTTTATTGTCATTCAAATCTAGAAAACTCATTTGGAACCCACTTTTCGAGGAAAATCAGTGAATTGTTAAAAATTGGTAGTCTAACTTTTCCGTGTTCTAAACTTGCACAATATTAGGATGATTACAAAAGGAAATGTATCAGTAAGTAGCTCATCGAGTTTACTTTCATTAGTCATTCAAACCTAGAAAACTCATTTTGAACCCACTTTTCGAGAAAATCGTGAATTTTTAAAATGAGTAGGTCTTACTTTTCCGTGTTCTAACTTCGCAATATTGGATGATTACAAAAGAAGAATGTATCCAGTTAGTAGCTTCATATAGTAACTTGGATTTGTCATTCAACACTAGAAAACTCTTTTGAACCCACTGTTTTCGAGAAAAATCGTGATATTTGTAAAAATCTAGTAGTCTCACTTTCCGTGCTCAATTTGCAATATTTGGACGATCACAAAAAAGCAATGTATAGCTAGTAGTAATGGAGTTTTACTTTCATTGGTCATTCAAACCTAGAAAACTCATTTGAAACACTTTTCGAGGAAAAATCGTGAATTTCTAAAATTTGAGTAATCTCAAACTTTTCCGTGTTCTTACTTGCCAATATTGGGATGATTACAAAATCAAGTTATCAGTAAGTAGCTCATCGAGTTTACTTTTATTTGTCATCCAAATCTAGAAAACTCATTTTGAACCCACTTTTTTAAAAAATCGTGAATTTGTAAAAATTGAGTAATCTCAATTTTTCCGTGCTCTAAATTTGCCAATATTGGGATGATTACAAACGGGAAATAACTAACATTTCCTTTTGCTTATCCCCCTAGCAATATCCCTCACAAATCGTGAATTTGTAAAAATTGAGTAATCTTAACTTTTCCGTGCTTATGTTAAAATTGAGTAATCTTAACTTTTCTGTGCTCTAACTTTGCCAATAGTGGGATGATTACAAAAAGCAATGTATCAGTAAAAGCTCATCTAGTTTACTTGTATTGTCATTCAACACCTAGAAAACTCATTTGAAACCACTTTTCGAGAAAAATCGTGAATTGTTAAAATTGAGTAGTTTAACTTTTCCGGTTCATATTGCCAATATTGGGATGATTTACAAAAGGGAATGTATCAGTAAGTAGCTCATCGAGTGAATTTCATGAGTCATTCAACTAGAAATCATTTTGAACCCACTTTAGAGAAAATCGTGAATTTGTAAAAAATTGAGTAATCTTAACTTTTCGTGCCTCTAACTTTGCCAATTTGGATGATTACAAAAAGGAAGTATCAGTTAGTAGCTCATATAGTTCTACTTGTATTTGTATTAAACCTTAGAAAACTCATTTGAAACCCACTTTCGAGAAAATCGTGAATTTGTAAAAATTGGAAGGTAATCCTCACTTTTCTGTGCTCTAACTTTGCCAATAGTGGGATGATTTACAAAACAATGTATCAGTACAGTAGCACCATCAGAGTACTTCATTTGTCATTCAAACTAGAAAAACTCATTTGAACCACTTTTCGAGAAAATCGTGAAAATTGTTAAACTGCAGTATCTTTAAACCCTTTCGTGTTCTAACTTTGCCCAATATTGGGAGATTACAAAAGCAATGTATCAGGTAACGTAGCCTCATCGAGTATTACTTTTCATTTGTCATCAAACCTAGAAAATCATTTTGAACCCACTTTTCTGAGAAAGAAAATCTGTGAAATTGTTAAAATTGAGTATCTTAAACTTTTCCGTGTTCTAACTTTGCCAATATTGGGATGATTACAAAAAGCAATTGTATCAGTAAGTAGCTCATTCGAGTTTACTTCATTTTTCATTCAAACCTAGAAAAACTCATTTTTGAACCCACTTTTGAAAAAAATCGTGGAATTTGTAAATATTTGTAGTTACTCTTAACTTTTCGTGCTCTAACTTTGCCAATAGTGGGATGATTACAAAAAGAAATGTATCAGTAAGTAGCTCATCGAGTTTACTTTCATTGTCATTCCAAACCTAGAAACTCATTTTGAACCCACTTTTCGAGAAAATCGTGAATTTGTTAAAATTGAGTAATCTTAACTTTTCCGTGTTCTAACTTTGCCAATAGTGGATGATCTATAAAAGTAATGTATCAGTAAGTAGCTCATCGAGTTTACTTTCATTTGTCATTCAAACCTAGAAAACTTCATTTGAACCCCACTTTTCGAGAAAACGTGAATTTGTAAAAATATTGAGTAATCTTAACTTTTCCGTGCTCTAAACTTTGCCAATGTGGTATTGATTACAAAAGGGGATTGTATCAGTTAGTAGTCATATAGTTTACAAGTATTTGTCATTGCAAACCTAGAAAAACTTCATTTGAACCACACTTTTCGAGAAAAATCGGGAATTTGTAAAAAATTGAGTAATCTTAAACTTTCTTGTCTATAACTTTGCCAATAGTGGCGATGATTACAAAAAGCAATGTATCCAGTAAGTAGCTCATCGAGTTTACTTTCATTTTCATTCAAACCTAGAAAACTCATTTTTTGAACACACTTTGCGAGAAATCGTGTGAAATTGTTAAAATTGAGTAATCTTAACTTTTCAGTGGTCAACTTGCCAATATTGGGATGATTACAAAAAGCAAATGTATCAGTAAGTAGCTCATCGAGTTTACTTTCATTTGTCATGCAAACCTAGAAAAACTCATTTTGAACCACTTTTGAAAAAATCGTTGAATTTCGTAAAATATTTAGTACTCTTAACTTTTCCACCCTCCGAGGGCTCTAACTTTGCCAATATTGGGATGATTACAAACGGAATTGCAAACAGTTAGTAGCTCATCGAGTTTACTTTATTTGTCATCAAACCTAGAAAACTCCTTTGGAACCCACTTTCGAGAAAAATCATGAATTTGTTAAAATTGAGTAGTCTTAACTTTTTTTTCCGTGTTCTTAACTTGCCCAATTATTGGGAATGATTACAAAAAGGACTGTATAAGTTAGTAGTTTATTTTAGTTTACTTTTATTTGCATTCAAATCTAGAACAACTCATTTTTGAAACCCACTTTTCGGAGAAATCGTGAATTTGTAAATTGAGTAGCCTACTTTCCGTGTCTAACTTGCCAATATTAGGATGATTACAAAAAGGGGATATGTATCAAGTAAGTAGCCTTCAGTCGAGTTTACTTCATGAGTCATTCAAAACCTAGAAAACTCATTTTGAACACACTTTTCGAGGAAAACGTGAATTTTTGTTAAAATTGAGTAGTCTTAACTTTCCGTGTTTAACTTTGCCAATATTGGGATGATTACAAAAAGAGAATGTATCAGCTTAGTAGCTCATATAGGTTACTTGTATTTGTCATTCAAACCTAGGAAAAATCATTTTGAACCACTTTCGAGAAAAATCGTTGAATTTGTAAAAATCTAGTAGGTCTTAACTTTCCGGGTGCTCTAATTTATGCCAATATTTGGACGATCACAAAAAGCAATGTATCAGCTAGTAGCTCCATGGATGTTTACTTTCATTTTGTCATCAAACCTAGCAAACAACTCATTTTGAACCACTTTTCGCGAAAATCGTGAATTTCTAAAATGAATTAATCTCAAACTTTTCCGTGTTCTTACTGTGCCAATATTGGGATGATTATCAAAAAGCAATGTATCAGTAAGTAGCTCAGCGAGTTTACTTTATTTGTCATCCAAATCTAGGAAAACTTCATTTTGAACCCACTTTTTTAAAAAATCGTTGAATTTGCAAAAATTGCGTAATCTCAATTTTTCCGTGCTCCTAAATTTGCCAATATGGAGGATTACAAACGGAAATAACTGATACATTTTCCTTTTGCTATCCCCCTAGCATATCCCTCACAAATCGTGACTTTGTAACAAAAATTGAGAATCTTAAAAATTCCGTTGCTCTATGTTAAATTGAGTAATCTTAATTTTCTCGTGCCTCTAACTTGCCAATAGCTGGGATGATTACCAAAAAGCAATGTATCAGTAAGAAGCTCATCTAGTTTACTTGTAGTTGTCATTCCAACCTAGAAAACTCATTTTGAACCCAACTTTTCGAGAAAAATCGTGAAAATCGGTGAAATGAAATGTTAAAATTGTGAGTAGTTCCTTAACTTTCCGTGTTTCTAACTTTTTCTCTGCCAATTTTGGGATGATTACAAAAGGGAATGTATCAGTAAGTAGGATCACGATTTTACTTTTCATTAGTCATTCAAACCTAGAAAACTCTTTTGGGAAACCCACTTTTCGAAAAAATCGTGAATTTGTAAAAAATTGATAATCTCAATTTTTCCGTGCTCTAAATTTGCCAAATATTGGGATGATTACCACGAAAAAACTGATAATTTTCCTTTTTGCTTATCCCCTAGCTTATCTAGATTACTTGTATTTGTCATTAAAATCTAAAAACTCATTTTGAACCCACTTTTCGAAAAAACGTGAATTTGTAAAAATTGAGTAATCTTACTTTTCTGTGCCTTACTTTGCCAAAAATTTTGGATGATTACAAAAAGCAATGTATCAGTAAGTAGTCATCGATTTTTACTTTCATTTTGTCATTCAAACCTAGAAAACTCATTTTAAACCCACTTTTCGAGAAAATCGTGAATTTGTTAAAATTGAGTAATTTTAAAATTTTTCCGGTTCTAAAATTTTTGCCATAGGGGGATGATTAAAAAAAAGAAAGTATCGTAAGTAGCTCATCGAGTTTTTTTCTTTTGTCATTAAAACCCAAAAAAACTCTTTTTGAACCCACTTTTGGGAAAAAAATGGGAAATTTTTTTAAAATTGGAGTAGTCTTAATTTTTCCTGTTCTAACTTTGCCAATAGGGGGGAAATGATAAAAAAGCAAGTATCAGAAAAGGCTCATCGATTTACTTTCATTAGTATTCAAACCTAGAAAACTCATTTTGCCCCATTTTTCGAAAAAATCTAAATTTTGTAAAAATTGAGTAATCTCAACTTTCCGTGCTCTCCCTTTCCAATATTGGGAGATTACAAAGGGGGAATGCAACAGTTTAGTCATCAGTTTATTTTTCATTTGTCATTCAAACCTAGAAAACTCTTTTGAACCCATTTTCGAGAAAATCATAAATTGTAAAAATCTAGATTTTTTAATTTTTCCGGGTTTTTAATTTTGCCAAAGGGGATATTCAAAAAGAAATGTATCAGTAAGAGCTCATCGAGTTTACTTTCATTTGTCATTCAAACCTAGAAAACTCATTTGAACCCACTTTCGAGAAATCGTGAAAGTTGTTAAATTGAGAATATCTTAACTTTTCCGTTTCTAACTTTGCCAATATTGGGATGATTACAAAAGCATGGTATAGTAATAGCTCATCGAGTTTTACTTTCCATTTGTCATTCAAACCTAGAAACTCCTTTTGAACCCACTTTTTGAAAAAAATCGTGAATTTTGTAAATATTTAGACTCTAACTTTTCCGTCTCTAATATTGGCCAATATTGGGATGATTATAACGGAATGCAAACAGTTTAGTAGCCATCGAGTTTACTTCATTTGTCATTCAAACCTAGAAAAACTCCTTTGGAACCCACTTTCGAGAAATCATGAATTTGTTAAAATTGAGTATCTTAACTTTTCCGTGTTTACTATACTTTGCCAATTTGGGGATGATTACAAAGGAATGTATCCAGATTAGTAGTTTTTATTTAGTTTACTTTTATTTGTCTGTACCAAAATCTAGAAAACTCATTTTGAACCACTTTGCGAGAAAAAATTCGTGAATTTGTTAAATTGATTAGTCCTAACTTTTCGTGTTTCTAACTTTGGCCAATATTAGGATGATTACAAAAGGGAATGTATCAGTAATAGCTCATCGAGTTACTTTCATTATCCATTCAAACCTAGACAACTCATTTTGAACCCACTTTTCGAGAAAACGTGATTTGTTAAATTGAGTAGTCTTAAC
Source organism: Drosophila nebulosa (assembly GCA_024703675.1). Lineage (NCBI taxonomy): Eukaryota > Metazoa > Arthropoda > Insecta > Diptera > Drosophilidae > Drosophila > Drosophila nebulosa. The sequence goes on along the minus strand of JANFPS010000212.1, from coordinate 8,814 downwards.
GTTTTGCCGTGTTTTTAACTTGCCAATATTGGGATGATTACAAAAGAGAATGTAAATCAGTTAGTAGGCTCATATAGTTAACTTGTATTTGTTCATTCAACCTAGAAACTCATTTTGAACCCACCTTTTTCGAGAAAAAAAACAAAAAAATCGTGAATTGTAAAAATCTAGTAGTCTTAACTTGTCCGTGCTCTAATGTTTGCCAATATTTGGACGATCACAAAAGCAATGTATCAGCTAGTATCTCATGGAGTGTTACTTTCATTTGTCATTCAAACCTAGAAAACTCATTTTTGAACCCACTTTTCGAGAAAATACTGTGAATTTCTAAAATTTGAGTAATCTCACTTTCGGTGTTCTTACTTGCCAATATGGGGATGCTTACAAAAGCAATGTACAGGAATAGCTCAGCGAGTTTACGTTTTTTGGTCATCCAAATCTAGAAAACTCATTTTGACCACTTTTTTAAAAAATCGTGAATTTGTAAAATTGTAATCTCAATTTTTTCGTGCTCTAAATTTGCCAATATTGGGATGATTTACAAACGGAAATAACTGATACATTTCTTTTGCTTCTCCCCCTAGCAATCTCCCTCCAAATCCGTAATTTGTAAAATTGAGTAATCTTAACTTTTCCGTGCTTATGTTAAAATTGAGTAATCTTAACTTTTCTGTGCTCTAACTTTGCCAATAGGTGGTATGGATTACCAAAAAGCAATTATCAGTACAGAGCTCATCTAGTTCTTGTATTTGTCCATTCAAACCTAGAAACTCATTTTGACCCACTTTTCGAGAAAATCGTGAAAATCGTGAAATGAAATGTTAAAATTGAGTAGTCTTAACTTTTCCGTGTTCTAACTTTGGCCAATATTGGGATGATTACAAAAGGGAATGGTCAGTAAGTACTCATCGAGTTTTACTTTCATTAGTCATTCAAACCTAAAAACTCATTTGAACCCCCTTTTTAGAGAAATCCGTGAATTTGTAAAAAATTGAGTAATCTTAACTTTTCCGTGCTCTAAACTTTGCATATTGGGATTGATTACAAAAAGGAATGTATCATTTAGTATTCAATTTATGTTACTTTATTTGTCATTAAGCTAGAAAACTCATTTGAACCCCACTTTTCGAGAAAATCCGTGAATTTGTAAAAATTGATATCTCACGTTTCGTGCTCTAAACTTGCCAATATTGATGATTACAAACGGGAATGCAAATTAGTTAGCTCATCCACGATTTACTTTCATTTGTCATTCAAACCTAGAAACTCAATTTTGAACCCACTTTTTCGACAACATCGTGATTTGAAAATCTAGTAGTTTTAACTTTTCCGTGTTTCTTTCTTTGCCATAGTGGGATGTTACAAAAAGTCAATGTATCAGTACGTAGCTCATCGGAGTTTACTTTCAGTTGTCATTCAACCTAGAAAAACTTATTTGGAACCCACTTTTCGAGAAAAATTCGTGAATCGTAAAAATTGACTAATCTCACTTTTTCGAGAACCGTGCTCTAAATTTGCCAATATGGGATGATTACAAAAGGAAATAACTGATACGATTTCCTTTTGCTTATCCGCCCTAAGCTTATCTAGTTATTTGTATTTGTCATTTCAAATCTAGAAAACTCATTTTTGAACCCACCTTTTCGAAAAAACGTGAATTTGTAAAAATTGAGTAATCTTAACTTTTCGTGGTCTAACTTTGCCAAATAGTGGGATATTACAAAATGGAATGTATGTTCGTACTCATATAGTTTTACTTGTATTGTCATTTAAACCTAGAAAACTCCATTTTGAACCAATTTTCGAGAAAATCGTGATTTCTAAAATTTGAGTAATCTCAACTTTTCCGTGTTCTTACTTTGCATTTGGATGATTTACAAAGCAATGTATCATAAGCAGCTCTCGAGTTTACGTTCATTTGTCATTCAAACCTAGGAAAACTCATTTGAACCCACTTTTTTAAAATCGTGATTTCTAAAAATTGATTTAATCTCATTTTCGTGCTCTAAATTTGCCAATTTGGGATGATTACAAACGGAAATAACTGATACATTTCTTTTGCTTATCCCCCTAGCATATCCCTCCCAATCGTGAATTTGTAAAATTGATTATCTTAACTTTTCTGTGCTCTAACTTTGACAATGAGTGGGATGATTACAAAAGCAATGTATCAGTAAGAAGCCTCATCGAGTTACTTTCATTTGTCATTTCAACCTGAAAAACTCATTTTGAACCACTTTTCGAGAAAATCGTGATTTGTTACAAATTGAGTAATCTTAACTTTTCCGTGTTCTAACTTTGCCAATAGTGGGATTGATTACAAAAGGAATGTATCTGTAGTAGCTCATATAGTTACTTGTATTTGTCCATTCACACCTAGAAACCTCATTTTGAACCACTTTTCGAGAAAATCGTGAATTTGTAAAAATTGACTAATCTCAATTTTTCCGTGCTCCTAAATTTTGCAATATTGGGGATGTACAAACGGAAATAACTGATACATTTCCTTTGGCCTTTCCCCCTAGCTTATCTAGTTTATTTGTTCTTTGTCATTCAAATCTAGAAAACTCATTTGAACCCACGTTTCACGGGGGGGGGGGGAAAAAATCGTGAATTTGTAAAATTGAGTAATACTTAACTTTTCCCGTGCTCTAACTTTGCCAATAGTGGATGATTACAAAAGGGAAATGTTTCATTTTAGTAGCTCCACACCCACATATAGTTTACTTGTATTTGTCATTCAAACCTAGAAAACTCATTTGAACCCATTTTCGAGAAATCGTGAATTTTGTAAAAATTGAGTAATCTTGAACTTTTCTTGCTCTCTTGCCAATAGTGGATGATTTCAAAAAGCAATGTATCAGTACGTAGCCATCGAGTTTTACTTTCATTTGTCATTCAAACCTAGAACTCATTTTGACATCCACTTTTCGAGAAAATCGTGAATTGTTAAAATGAGTATCTTTAACTTTTCGTGTTCTAACTTTGGCCATATTGGGATGATACAAAAAGCAATGTATCAGTAAGTGCTCATCGAGTTTTACTGTCTTTGTCATTCAACGCTAGAAAACTCATTTTGAACCCTTTTTGAAAAAATCGGAATTTGTAAATATGTAGTACTCTTAACTTTCCGTGCTCTAACTTTGCCAATACAGTGGGAATGATTACAAAAAGCATGTATCGTAAGTAGCTACAAAAGCAGTTTACTTTCATTTGTCATTCCAAACCTAGAAACTCATTTTTGAACCCACTTTTCGAGAAATCGTGAATTTGTTAAAATTGAGTAATCTTAACTTTTCGTGTTTCTAACTTTGCCAATAGTGGGATGATTATAAAAAGTAATGTATCAGTAGTACTCATCGAGTTTTCCTTTCATTTTCATTCAAAACTCTAGAAAACTCATTTGAACCCACTTTGGAAAAACGTGATTTTAAGAAATTGAGTATCTGCTTTTTCCGTGCTCTAACTTTGCAATAGTGGTATGATTACAAAGGGATGTAATCATTAGATAGCTCATATAGTTTACAGTATTTTTGGTCATTCGATCCTAGAAAACTAATTTTGAACCCACTTTTCGAGAAATCGTGAATTTTGTTAAAAATTGAGTGTAGTCTTACTTTTCCGTTTTCTAACGTTTGCAATAGTGGATGATTACAAAAGCAATGTATCAGTAAGTAGCTCATCGAGTTTATTTCATTTGTCATTCAAACTAGAAAACTGCATTTGGAACCCACTTTTCGAAAAAATCTGAATTGTAAAATTTAATTAATCTCACTTTTTTCCGTGCTCTAAATTTGCCACATATTGGGATGATTACAACGGAATACTGATACATTTTCCATTTTGCTTATACCTAGGCATATCCCTCACACATCGTGAATTTGGTAAAAATTGAGTAATCTCAACTTTTTTCCGTGCTCTTAACTTTGCCAATATTGGGATGATTACAAACGGGAATGCAACAGTTATACTCATCGATTTACTTTCATTTGTCATTCAAACCTAAAAGCAATTTTTGAACCGCACTTTTCGAGAAAATCGGATTGTAAAAATCTAGTATTTTTAACTTTTCCCGTGTTCTAACTTTGCCAATAGTGGGGAGATTACAAAAAGCAAATGTATCAGTAAGTAGCTCAGCGGGTTTACTTTCATTTGTCATCAAACCTAGAAAACTCATTTGGAACCCACTTTTTCGAAAAATCGTGAATTTTCTAAAAATTGGCTATCGCATTTTTCCGTGCTCTAAATTTGCAATATTGGGATGATTACAAACGGAAATAACTGATACATTTCCTTTTGCTTATCCCCCTAGCAATATCCCTCACAAATCGTGAATTTGTAAAAATTGAGTACTCTTAACTTTTGCCGTGCCTAACTTGTGCCATAGTGGGATAACTTACCAAAGCAATGTATCAGTAAAGAAGGCTCCATCGAGTTACTTTCATTTGTCATTCAACCTAGAAACTCATTTTGAACCCACCTTTCGAGAAATCGTGAATTTCTAAATTTGTTAATCTCAACTTTTCGTGTTCTTACTTTGCCATATTGATTATTCAAAAAGCATGTATCAGTAGTCCTCATCGAGTTTACTTTTATTTGTCATTCAAATCAAACTCATTTTGAACCACTTTTTTTAAAAATCGTGAATTTGTAAAATTGAGTAATCGCATTTTTCCGTGCCTCTAAATTTGCCAATAGGGATGATTACAAACGGAAATAAACTAGATCATTTCCTTTTGCTTATCCCCCTAGCAATATCCCTCACAAATCACAAAATCGTGAATTTGTAAAAATTGAGTATCTAACTTTTCTGTCTCTACTTGTGTGCCAATAGTGGGATGATTACAAAAAGCATGTATCAATAAGAAGCTCATCTAGTTTACTTGTATTTTGTCATTCAACCTAGAACTTCATTTTGAACCCACTTTTCGATAAAATCGTGAATTTGTGTCAAATTGAGTATCTTAACTTTTCGTGTTCTAACTTTGGGCCAATATTGGGATGATTACAAAGGAATGGTCAGTAAGTTAGCTCATCGGTTACTTTCATTAGTCATTCAAACCTAGAAAACTCATTTTGACCCACTTTTAGAGAAAATCGGTGAATTTTGTAAAAATTGAGTAATCTTAACTTTTCCGTTGCTCTAACTTTGCCGATATATTGGGATGATTACAAAAAGGGAATGTATCAGTTTAGTAGTTCATTTTAGTTTATTTTAATTTGTCATTCAAATCTAGAAACTAATTTTGACCCACTTTTCGGAAAATCGTGCAAATTTGTAAAAATTGGAGTAATCTCAACTTTTCCGTGCTCTAACTTTGCCAATATTGGGATGATTACAAACGGGAATGCACAGTTGTAGCTCATCGAGTTACTTCTTTGTCATTCAAACCTAGAAAACTCATTTTGACCCACTTTTCGAGAAAATCGTGAATTTGTTAAAAATCTAGTAGGTTTTAACTTTCCGTGTGTCTTACTTTGCCAATAGTGGGATTTATTACAAAAGCAATGTATCAGTAAGTAGCTCATCAGTTTTACTTTCATTTGTACATTCAAACCTAGAAAACTCATTTGGAACCCACTTTTTCGAAAAATCGTGAATTTGTAAAATTGACTAATCTCAATTTTTCCGTGCTCCTAAATTTGCCAATATTGGGATGATTACAAGGAAATACTGATACTTCCTTTTGCTTAATCCCCCTAGCTTATCTAGTTTATTTGTATTTGTCATCAATCTAAAAACTGTCATTTTGACCCACTTTTATAAAAATCTTGACTTTGTAAAATTGAGTAATCTCAAATTTTTCCGTGCTCTAAATTTGCCAATATTGGGATGATTACAAACGGAAATAACTGATACATTTCCTTTTGCTTATCCCCCTAGCAATATCCCTCACAAATCGTGAATTTGTAAAAATTGAGTAATCTTAACTTTTCTGTGCTCTAACTTTGCCAATAGTGGGATGATTACAAAAAACAATGTATCAGTAAGAAGCTCATCGAGTTTACTTTCATTGGCATGTCAACACGCTAGAACACTACAGCATCCATTTTGTGAACCCACTATTTTCCGTAGAAATCGTGTGTGAATATTTGTGTATAAAATTTGAGTATCTTAACTTTTCCGTGTTCTAACTTTGCCATAGTGGGATGATTACAAAAAGCAATGTAATCAGTAGTAGCTCATCGAGATTTACTGTTCATTTCTGTCTTCAACCTAAAAACTCTATTTTTTGAAACCGCACTTTTCCGAGAAAATCGTGAATTTGTAAAAAAAAAAATTGTAGTAATCTAACTTTCCGTGCTCTAACTTTGTCATAGTGGGATATTACAAAGGGATGTATCAGTTAGTATCTCATATAGTTTTACAGTATTTGTCATTCGTCCTTAGAAACCGACTCATTTTGACCCCCTTTTTGTGGGGTGGGGGGAACAAAATCGTGAATTTGTTAAAATTGAGTAGTCTTAACTTTTCCGTGTTCTAACTTTGTCCAATAGTGGGATGGATTTCCCCAAGGCAATGTATCATTCAGTAGACTCATTCGAGTTTTACTTTCATTTGTCATTCAAACCTAGTAAATACCTCATTTTGGAACCCACTTTTCGAGAAAATCGTGAATTTGTTAAAATTTGATGTAATCTATAACTTTTCCGTGTTCTAACTTTGCCAATAGTGGGGATGATTACAAATGAGCAATGTATCAGTAAGTAGCTCTCGGTGCATTGTGTGTTCATTTGGTCATTCAAACCTAGAAAACTCCCCCATGTTTTTTTTTTTTTTTTTGTTGAACCCACTTTTCGAGAAATCGGGAATTTGTAAAAATTTAGTAATCTTAACTTTTCGTGCTCTATACATTTGGCCAATAGTGGGTGATATACAAAAGGGATTGTGTATCAGTTTAGTAGGCTCATATAGTTTACAAGTATTTTGTCATTCGCTCCTAGAAAACTCAATTTGACCCCACTTTGTTCGACAAAATCGTGAATTTGTTAAATTGAGTAGTCTTAACTTTTCGTGTTCTAAATTTGCCAATATTGGGATGATTACAACGGAAATAACTGATACATTCTCCTTTGCTTATCCCCTAGCAATATCCCTTTGTCACAATCGTGAATTTGTAAAAAATTGATAAATCTTAACTTTTCTGTGCTCTACTTTTGCCACATAGTGGGATGATTACAAAAAGTACAATGTAATCAGTAAGTAATCTCATCGAGTTTACTTCATTTGTCATTCAAACCTAGAACTCATTTGAACCCACTTTTCGAAAACAAAAAATCGTAATTGTAAAATTTTGGATAATCCATTTTTTTTTTTTTTTTTTTCGTGCTCTAATTGCCAATATTGGGATGATTACAAACGGAAATATCTGATACATTTCCTTTTGCTTACTCCCACCTTGCTAGCTTATCTAGTTTATTGTATTTTTGTCTTCAACATATCTAGAAAACTCATTTTGAAGCCCCCTTTTCGAAAAAATTGTGAATTTGTAAAAATTGAGTATCTTAAATTTTTCGTGCTCTACTTGTTCCATAGTGGGATGATTACAAAAGGGAATGTATCTGTTAGTATCTCATATAGTTTTACTTTTTTTTGTATTTGTCATTCAAACCTAGACAAAACTCTTTGAACTCCACTTTTCGAGAAAATCGTGAATTTGTAAAATTGAGTAATCTTAACTTTCGTGTGCTCTAATTTTGCCGATTTAGTGGATGATTACAAAAAGCAATGTATCAGTAGTAGCTCATCGGAGTTTCTTTCATTTGGTCATTCAAACCTAGAAGACACTCATGTTGAACCACTTTTCGAGGAAATCGTGAATTTGTTAAAACTTGAGTAATCTCTAGCTTTTCCGTGTTCCTAAACTTTGCCAATATTGGATGAAACAAAAAGCAATGTCTCAGTAATTAGCTCATAGGTTACTTTTAGTTGTCCATTCAAACCTAGAAAACTCATTTTGAACTCACTTTTTAAAAAAATCGTGAATTTTGTAAAAAATTTTGAGTACTCTTAAACTTTTCCGTGCTCTAACTTTGCCAATAGGGGGATAATTACAAAAAGCAATGATCAGTAAGAGCTCATGGGTTTACTTTCATTTGTCATTCAAACCTAAAAAAACCTTTTTAAACCCCCATTTTTTTTCGAGAAAATCGGAATTTGTTAAAATTGAGTAATTTTAACTTTCCGTGCTCTAACTTTCCCAAAATAGGGGTGATTACAAAAAAGCAATGTATCAGTAAGTAGCTCTCGAGTTTACTTTTTTTTTCATTCAAACCTAGAAAACTCATTTTAAACCCCCTTTTCGAGAAATTGTAAATTGAAAAAATTTGAGTAATCTTCACTTTCCGTTTCAAATTTGCCATAGGGGGATGATTACAAAAAGCAATGATCATAAGTGCTCATCGATTTTTACTTTCATTTGTTTAAAAAACCAAAAAAACTCATTTGGAACCCACTTTTCAAAAAAAAATCGTGAATTTTTTGTAAAAATTGGTAACTAAATTTTTTCCGTGCTCTTAAAAATTTGCCAATATTGGTGATTACAAACGGAAATAACTGATACATTTCCTTTTGCTTATCCCCCTAGCAATATCCCTCACAAATCGTGAATTTGTAAAAATTTTGAGAAAATCTTAAACTTTTCGGCTCTAATTTTGCAAATAGTGGGAGTTTACAAAAAGAAATGATCAGAAAGTAGCCTCTAGTTTACTTGTTTTTGTCATTCAAACCTAGAAAACTCTTTTTGAACCCCTTTCGAGAAAATCGTGAATTTTTTTTAAAAAATTTGGTAGTCTTAATTTTTTCCGTGTTCT
>JANFPS010000211.1:0-25827 GCA_024703675.1 Drosophila nebulosa | reverse complement strand
AAATTTGGGACGACAAAAAAGCAATTATCAGTTAGTAGTCATACAGTTGACTTTCATTTGTCTTCAAACTTAAAAAACTCTTTTTGAACCAACTTTTCGGAAGACGTGAGTTTGAAAAAAATTGAGTAATCTCAACTTTTCCGGCTCTAATTTTGCCAATATTGGGACGATACAAAGAGCAATTTTCAGTTAGACTATCCAGTTTGTATTCATTTGTCATTCAAACCTAGGAAACCTTTTTAAAACCCACTTTTCGAGAAAATCGGAGTTTGAAAAAAAAAAATTAAGTAATCTAAACTTTTCCCTGCTCGAATTTTGCCAATTTTGGGGACAATCACAAAGAGCAATGTATCAGTAAGTACTCATCTATTTTACTTGTTTTTGTCATTCAAACCTAAAAAAAACTCATTTTAAACCTCTTTTCGAGAAATCGTGATTGAAAAAATTAAGAAATCTCAACATTTCCGTCTAAAATTTTGCCAATTTTGGGACGTCACAAAGAGCAATGTATCATTTAGTAGCTCACCCAGTTATTTTCTTTTGTCATTCATACTTAAAAAATCATTTTGAATCCACTTTTCGAGAAAATCGTGAAATTGTAAAAATTGAGTAACCCAAATTTTTCCGTGTTTTAACTTTGTAAAATTTTGGGGATGTTTAAAAAAAAAAAGTACATTTAGGGGCTGTCTATTTTACTTTCATTTGGCTACAAGCCTAGAAAACTAAATTTGAACCCACCTTTTAAGAAAATCGTGAATTTGTAAAAATTGAGAAATCTGGCGAACTTAAATTCGATCCCGACACAATCTCAACTTTCCCATGCTTTTACATTGTAAAATTTTTGGATGATTAAAAAAAACAATGTATCAGTAAGTAGTCATTTTTTTTACTTTCATTTGTCAAAAAAAGAAAAAAATTTAAATTCCAAAAATCACCTTTTGAGAAAATCGGAATGTGAAAAAATTGACCAATCTGGGGAACTTATATCGATCCGACACAATTCAATTTTTCGCCTAAATTTTTTGAATATTGAGATGATTACAAAAAGCAATGTATCAGTTAGTCGCTTATCCAAATTACTTTCATTTGTCATTAAACCCAAAAAACCCACTTTTTCGAGAAAATCGTGAATTTGCTAAAATTAGAATTTTCAACTTTCCGTCCTCTAACTTTGCCAATTTTGGGGTGAAAATAAAAAGCAATGCATCAGTTAGATTTTTCATCTAGTTATTTGTTTGCTTTCCCAAACCTAAAAAAAACTCTTTTTAAACCCATTTTTTGAGAAAATCGTAAATTTTGTAAAAAATGGGAATCTGGCGAACTAAGTTCGATCCCGGAAAATCAAATATTTCCGTGCTTAAATTGTGAATATTGAAATGATTAAAAAAAGCAATGTTCAGTTGTGCTATACAGTTTACTTTCTTTGTCTTCAAACCTAAAAACTCATTTTGAACCCACTTTTCGAAAAAATCGTGAATTTGTAAATTTGGGAAATCGGCGAATTTAAAAGTTCACCCGGCAAAATCTAAACATTTCCTGCCTATCTTGTGAATACTGCAAGACTAAAAAAAAGCAATGGTCAGTTAGTAGCTCATCAGCTTTTTTCATTTGACTTTCAAACCTAGAAAACTCATTTTGAATCCCTTTTCAAAAAATTTCGTAAATTTTGTAAAAAATTGAAATCTAAAACTTTTCCGTGCTCAAAATTTGCCAATTTTGGGTGATTAAAAAATGAAATGAATCAGTTAGTAGCCCTTTCTTTTTTAACTTGTTTTTGGGTAAATTCTTTTTTTTAAAAAAATCATTTTAAAACCAACTTTTCGAGAAGATGTGGGGGTTTGGGGGTTTAAAATTGAGTAATCTAAATTTTTCCGTGCTCAAAATTTTCCCAAATATTGGGACGTTTCAAAAAAGAGAAATGTATCGGGTAGTAGTTCATCCATTTTGATTCATTTGTCATTAAAACCTAAAAAAACTCACTTTGAACCGATTTTCGAAAAAAACGGGGAGTTTGTAAAAATTAGATAATCTAAAACTTTTCCCCGTGCTCGAACTTTCCCCAATTTTGGGGACGATCAAAAAGAGCAATAAATCGTAAGTAGCTCATTAAGTTTACTTTAAATTTGTCTTTTCAAACCTAGAAAAACTCTTTTTGAACCAACTTTCGAGAAGATCTTTTGAGTTTGAAAAAATTTGGGGTAATCCCCAACTTTTCCGTGTTTTAAACATTGGAATTTTGGGAATGATTACAAAAAGAAATTTGTATCAGTTAGTAGCTCATACATTTTACTTTCATTTGTCATTAAAAACCTGGAAATCTCACTTTAAAAACTATTTTTTCGAAAAAAATCGGGAATTCGAAAAACTTGAGTAATCTAAACATTCCCGTGCTAAAAAACTTTCCCAATATTGGGACGATGACAAAAAAGCAAGGGATCGTAAGAAAGCTAAATTGATTTTATTTTTCTTTTGTCATTAAAACCTAAAAAAACTCATTTTAAAAACAAACTTTTCGAAAAGATCGTGAGTTTGAAAAAATTGAGTAACCTCAATTTTTTCCGTGCGCAAAACCCTTTTCCCAATATTGGGAAAATTTAAAAAGGGAGCAAGGGTCAGTAAGTAGTTTATACAGTTTACTTTCTTTTGACATTCAAAAAAAAAAGAAAATCATTTTGAATCCATTTTTTAAAAAAATTCGGGGGAATTTGTAAAAAATTAAAGTGATCTAATTTTTCCCTTGCTAAACTTTCCCAATTTGGGATGATTAAAAAAATGAAATAAAATCATTTAGTAGTTTATCTAGTTTACTTGTATTTGTCATTAAAAGTTAGAAAACTCATTTTGAACCAACTTTTCGAAGAAGATGGGTGATTTTGAAAAAAATTGATTTAATCCCCAATTTTTCCGTGCTCTAATTTTCCCCAATTTTGGGGGACGTTTCCAAAAAGGGAGAAAATGTACCCAGTTTAGCTATTCCAGTTTGTATTCATTTGTCATTCAAACCTAGAAAACTAACTTTGAACCGACTTTTCAAAGAAAATCGTGAGTTTGAAAAAAAAAGGGAAAATCTCAATTTTTTCCGTGTTTTAACATTGTGAATATTGCAATGTTTAAAAAAAAAGAAATTTGTACATTTTAAGTAGCTATCAGGGGACTTTCTTTTGTCATTAAAAACCTAAAAAAAACTAAATTTGAACCGATTTTTCGGGGAAAATCGTTGAATTCGAAAAAATTGAGTAACCCTAAAACATTCCCGTGCTCGAATTTTCCCAATATTGGGACGATGCCCAAAAGAGAAAATGTATCAGTAAGAGCTAAAAATTGAGTTTACTTTCATTTGTCATTAAAAACCTAGAAAACTCTTTTTAAACCCAAAACTTTTCGAAAAAAATCTTTAATTTGTAAAATTTAAAGAAAATCTAAAACTTTTCCTTGCTTTAACTTTGTGAATATTGAAAGGGATTAAAAAAGGGGGAAAATGTACCCAGTTAGTAGCTCATACAGTTTACTTTCTTTTTTCATTAAAACCCCGGGGAAATCCATTTTTTGAACCTATTTTTCGGGGAAAAATCGTGAATTTGAAAAAAATTGGGGGAAATTTCAACTTTTCCGTGCTCTAACTTTCCCAATATTGGGTCGATCAGCTATCTAGGGGACTTGTTTTTTTGCATTCAAATTTGGGAAAAATTATTTTGAACAACTTTTCGAGAAAATCGTGATTTTTGTAAAAATTGAGAATCTAAAATTTCCGTGCCCTTTTTTTCCCAAATTTTGGGGACGTAACAAAGGGCCCCATGTACCCATTTAGTAGCTCATCCAGTTTATATGCCAATTTTGGGGAACGACTAAAAAAAAGCAATGAAATCAGTTGTAGCCCCTTTACATTTGGGACTTTCATTTTTTCATTCAAATTTTAAAAAAACCATTTTAAAACCAATTTTTCGAGAAGTTTCGTGATTTTGAAAAATTGAGTAATCTCAACTTTTCCTTGCTCTAATTTTCCCCAATATTGGGACGATCAAAAAGGGACCCCAATGTACATTTTTAGTGGGTCACCAGTTTGTTTCATTTTTTCATTAAAAAACCTGGGAAAACTTTTTTTAAAAACCCACTTTTCGAAAAAAATCGTGAGTTTGTACAAAAAAAGAATAAAAAATTTTTTCCCGTGTTTAAATTTTTCCCAATATTGGGAGGGATTCAAAAGGGGAATGTATCAGTTAGTAGTCTTTGAGTTGACTTGTTTTTGTCATTAAAAATTTAGAAAAACTTTTTAAACCCAATTTTTTTAAAGGAAAAAAATCGTGGTTTGTAAAAATTTAAGTAATCTCAATTTTTTCCTTTGCTCTAATTTTGGGCCCAATTTTTGGGACGATCACAAAGAGCAATGTATCAGTAATTTAAGTCATCTATTTTTTACTTGTATTTGTCATTAAAACCCTAAAAAAACTTATTTTGAACCTATTTTTAAAAAAAAAAAAAAAAAATCGTGAGTTTGAAAAATTTTGGAGAAATCTAATTTTTCCCCTTGTTTCAATTTTTTGCCAAAAAGGGGAGGGAAAAAAAAAAGGAAAGTATGAATTATTGGCTAATCATTTTTTACTTTCTTTTGGCTACAAGCCTAGAAAACAAAAATTTGAACCCACCTTTAAAAAAAATCTTTAAAATTTGAAAAATTGAGAAAAATCTGGCGAATTTAAAATTCGATCCCGACACAATCTAAAACTTTCCCATGTTTCTTACATTTAAAATATTGCGTTTGTTTATAAAAAAAAATGTATAGAAAGGGAGCTCATTTATTTTCCCTTTCATTTGTCAAAAAAAAGTTTTAAAAAATTTAATTCAAAACTAACCTTTTGAAAAAATGGGTGAATGTGAAAAAATTGCCAATCTGGCAAAATTTAAATGATCGATCCCGACACAACCCTCAAATTTTTCGCGCTAAAATTTTTTAATATTGAGATGTTTTACAAAAAGCAATGTATCAGTTAGTCGCTTACCCAAAAATTATTTTAAATTTGCCCTTTAAAACCCCAAAAAAAACCCCTTTTTCGAGAAAATCGTAAATTTTTGCAAAAAATTAAAGTATTTCAACTTTTCCGTCCTCTAATTTTCCCAAATATTGGGATGATAATAAAAAGCAAGGGCATCAGTTAGTAGTTCATCTGGTTTATTTTCGTTTGTCATTCAAACCTAAAAAATCATTTTTAAACCCATTTTTTTGAGAAAACCCGTAAATTTGTAAAAAAATGGGAAATCGGGGCGAACTTAAGTTCGATCCCGGAAAAAAATTTAAAAATTTTTTCCGTGCTCAAAAATTGTGAATATTCCCAATGATTACAAAAAGCAATGTTTTCAGTTATTAGCTGCTTTTACAGTTTATTTCATTGTCATTAAAAACCTAAAAAAAATCATTTTAAAACCCAAACTTTTCGAGAAAAATGTGAATTTGTAAAATTTGGGAAATCTGGCGAACTTAAGTTCGATCCCGGCAAAATCTAAACATTTCCGTGCTCTATCATTGTGAATACTGCAATGACTACAAAAAGCAAGGTCATTTAGTGCTCTACAGTTTAAATTTTTCATTTGACATTAAAACCAAAGAAAATCTTTTTAAAACCACTTTTAAAAAATTCGTGAATTTGAAACCCAATTTGATTTAATTTCTCAACTTTTCCTTTCCCTTTAATTTTGGGCCAATATTGGGATGAAAACAAAATAAAAATGAATCAGTTAGACCCCAAATCAAAGTTTACTTGTTTTTGTTTTTCAAATTTAGAAAACTCTTTTTTGAACCAAATTTTTTTCGAAAAGATCGTGATTTTGTAAAATTGAGTAATCTAAATTTTTCCAAGCTCTTTATTTTGCCAATATTGGGACGATCACAAAAAGCAATGTATCAGTTAGTAGCTCACCAGTTTGTTTTCATTTTTTCATTAAACCTAAAAAACTCATTTTGGAAACCGATTTTTCGAGAAAATCGTGATTTTGGGAAAAAAATTAAAATAATCTCAACTTTTCCCGTCCCTCAAAACTTTGCCCAAAAAAAAAAAAAAAAATTTTTTTGGGGGGAGGGACAAAAAGACCCAAAAACAGTAAGTAGCTAATTGAGTTTCCCTTTCATTTGTCTTTCCAAACCGGGAAAACTCATTTTGAACCAACTTTTTGGGGAAAAGATCGTGAGTTTGTAAAAATTGGGGAATCTAAAATTTTTTCCGTGTTTAAAACTTTGTGAATATTGAAATGATTACAAAAAGCAATATATCAGTTAGTAGTTCATACAGTTTATTTTCTTTTGTCATTCAAACCGGGAAAATTTCTCATTTTGAAACTATTTTTCGAGAAAATCGGAACCGAAAAAAAACTTGAGTAATCTCAACTTTTCCCGTGCTCAAATTTTGCCAATTTTGGGACGAGACAAAGAGAAATGTATCAGTAAGTAGCTCATTGGGGTTTACTTTTTTTTGCTTTCCCAAACCTAAAAAAATCTTTTTAAACCCCAATTTTTCGAAAAGATCGTAGTTTTTTAAAAATTGAGTAATTTCAATTTTCCTTCCCGCAAAAACTTTGTCAAATTGGGTAATTACAAAGAGCAATGGATCAGTAAGAAAGCCCCATACAGTTACTTTCTTTTGGAAACATTAAAAACCTAGAAAACTCATTTTGAATCCATTTTTTTAAGGGAAATTCGTGAATTTTTTAACAATTGAGTGATCTAAAACTTTTCCGTGTCTAACTTTGCCAATATTGGGATGATTAAAAAATGAAATAAAATCAGTTAGAAAGCTTATTAGTTTACTTGTTTTTGGCCCATTAAAATTTAAAAAACTCTTTTGAACCAATTTTTCGAGAAGATCGTGAGTTTGAAAAAATTTGGGAGTAATTAAAACTTTTCCGTGCTTTTAATTTTGGCCAAATTTTTGGGACTTTCAAAAAAGAGCAATGATCAGTTGTAGCTCACCCATTTTTGATTCTTTTGGGTCATTAAAAACCTAAAAAAACTCACTTTGAACCGATTTTTCGGGGAAAATCTTTGATTTTGTAAAAAATTAGTTTAACCCAAAATTTTTCCGTGCTTAACATTGGGGAAAAATTGCAATGTTTCCCAAAAAAAGCAATGTTAAAGTTAGTAGCTCATCCCAGTGTACTTTCATTTGTCTTAAAACCCCTAAAAAAACTCTTTTTAAACCCGACTTTTCGAGAAAATCGTAAATTTCGAAAAAAAATTTGAGTAATCTAAACCCTTTCCCGTGCTGGGAAATTTTGCCAATATTGGGCCCGATGAAAAAGAGAAAATTTTTACAGAAAAGTAGTCATTTTTTTTTACTTTCATTTGTCTTTTAAAACCTAGAAAACTAAATTTTAAAAACCCCCAATTTTTGGAGAAAATGGGAATTTGGAAAAAATTTTGAGTAATCTCAATTTTTCCGGTTTTAAAACCTTTGTGAATATTGAAAATTTTTACAAAAACCCAATGTATCATTTAGTAGCTCATCCCGTTTACTTTCATTTGTAAATTCATACCGGGGAAAATCTCATTTTGAACCACTTTTCGAGAAAATCGGGGAATTTGAAAAAAATTGGGAGAATTTTCAACTTTTCCGTGTTTTCAAACCCTTTCCCAAATTTTTGGGTCGATAAAGCTCATTTTAGTGTATTGTATTTGTCTTTCAAATTTAAAAAAATTATTTTAAAACCAATTTTTTCGAAAAAATCGTGATTTTTTTTTTTTTTTGAAAAAAAATTGAGTAACTCAATTTTTCCGTGCTTTTACTTTGCCAATTTTGGGGAAACGATAACAAAAAAAGCCGGGTATAAATTTAAATTAGCCCCACCCATTTTATAGGGCCAATATTGGGACGACAAAAAAAGCAATGTATCATTTAGTAGCTCATCAGTTGACTTTCTTTGTCATTAAAATTAAAAAAACTCATTTTAAAACCAATTTTTTTCGAGAAAAATCGTGAGTTTTAAAAATTAAAGTAATCTCAATTTTTCCGTGCTTAACTTTCCCAAATGGGGGGACGATCAAAAAGACCCAATGTATCAGTTAGTAGCTCATCCATTTTGTATTCATTTGTCTTTAAAAAACCTGGGGAAATCTTTTTGAACCCACTTTTCGAAAAAAACGTGAGTTTTTTAAAAAATTAAGTAATCTCAATTTTTCCGTGCTCCCCCCTAACTTTCCCAAATTTGGGGGATGATTAAAAAAGGGAAATGTATCAGTAGTAGTCTTTGATTTGGATTTGGGTTTTTGTCATTCAAATCTAAAAAAACCCCTTTTAAAAACAATTTTTTTGAGAAAATCGGGGATTTTGTAAAAATTTAAAGTAATTCTAAACCCCCCTTTTTCCGTGCTTAACTTTGCCAAAATTGGGACGATCCCAAAGAGCAATGTACAGTAAGTAGCTCATCAAAATTTTTATTTTGTATTTGTCATTAAAAACCTAAAAAAACCCCCCTTTTTAAAATTTATTTTTAAAAAAAACGTGATTTTGAAAAAATTTGGGAGAAAATCTAAACTTTTCCTTGCTCAAAACTTTGCCAATATTGGGAGTTTAAAAAAAGGGAAATGTATGAAATTAGGGGGCTCATCTGGTTTACTTTCATTTGTGCTAAAAAGCCTAAAAAAACAAAATTTTAAAACCCCCAAAATTTTAAAAAAATCGGGGAATTTTGAAAAAATTGGGGAAATCGGGCGAATTTAAAATTTTGTTTCCCGACAAAATTCAATTTTCCCCCATGCTCTTACATTGTGAATTTTGGGAATGATTTTTAAAAAACAATGTATCAGTAAGTAGTCATTTAGTTTATTTTCTTTTGTAAAACCCAAAGCAAAAAAAATTTTAATTCAAAACTAAATTTTTGAGAAAATCGTGAATGTAAAAAAAATTGACCAATCGGGAAAAATTATGATCGATCCCGACACAATCTCAATTTTTTCGGGGGCTATAATTTTTTTGAATATTGAGAGGGATTACAAAAAGAAGTATCAGTTAGTCGTTTACCAAATTACTTTTTTTTGTCTTTAAACCTAAAATCCCACTTTTTCAAAGAAAATCTTTGAATTTGCAAAAATTTGAGTAATTTCAATTTTTCCGTCCTCAAAATTTGCCAATATTGGGATGTTTAATAAAAAGCAATGCATCAGTTAGTAGTTATCTAGTTTACTTTCTTTTGGTCTTTAAAAAAACCCCTAAAAAAAATCATTTTAAAAACCCATTTTTTGAAAAAAATTGGTAAATTTTGTAAAAAAGGGGAAAAATCTGGGAACAAAATTTCGACCCGGGCCCAAAATCAAAATTTTCCCGTGCTCAAACCCTTTGGGTGAATATTGCAATGATTAAAAAAAAGGCAATGTATCAGTTAGTAGTCATACAGTTTACTTTCTTTAGCTTTTTAAAAAATCCTGGGGAAAAATCATTTTGAACCCACTTTTCGGAAAATCTTTGGAATTTGCAAAAAAACAGGGTAATCTAAAACATTCCCGTGCTCTAATTTTCCCAATTTTTGGAAAGACAACCAAAAACAACGAAACCATTTAGTAGCTATACATTTTACTTTCTTTTTGGCTTTCCCCAAACCTAGAAAAATTCTTTTTGGGAATCCACTTTTCAAAAAAACGTGAATTTGAAAAAATTTGGGGTAATTTCAATTTTTCCGTGCTCTAACTTTCCCAATTTTGGGGGACGACACAAAGGGGCCCTTTGTATCATTTAGTAGCTCATCCAGTTTATTTCATTTGCCCTTTCCCAAACCTAAAAAAACTCATTTTGAACCCATTTTCGAAAAAACCGTGAATTTGAAAAAATTGGGGTAATCTCAATTTTTTCCGTGCTCTACCCGTTCCCAAAACATTGGGACGATCACAAAGAGCCATTATCAGTTAGTAGTCACCCAGTTTATATTCATTTGTCATTCAAACCAAAAAAACCCCAATTTAAACCCACTTTTCGAAAAAACCGGAATTTTTTTAAAAATTGATTAATCTAAACTTTTCCGTGCTTAGCGTTGCCAATATTGGGATGATTAAAAAAAGGGAAAAAGGTATCAGTTGGGGAGTTCATTGATTTTTAATTTGTTTTTGTCATTCAAACCTGGGAAACCCTTTTTGAACCATTTTTGTAAAAATCTTTGAATATGAAAAAAATTGAAAATTTTAAAATTTTCCGGGTGCTCTAACATTCTGAATTTGCAATGTTTCCAAAAAGCATTGTATCGGGTTAGTAGCTTTTTAACATTTTACTTCATTTGTCGTTAAAACCCCTAGATAACTCTTTTTAAAACCCATTTTTCGGGGGAAAACTTTAAATTTGTAAAATTGGGTAATCCACTTTCCCGGCTCTAACTTTGCCAATATTGGTACGCCCACAAAAAATCAATCCCTTCGGGTAGTAGTCATACAGTTTCCCTTTCATTTTTGTCTTTAAAAACCCTAGAAAACTTTTTTTTAAACCCAATTTTCCCCGAAAAAAAATCTTGGTTTGAAAAAATTTTGAGAAATTAAAATTTTTCCCGTGCTCAGCGTTCCCAATATTGGGATGTTAAAAAAAGGGGAATGTATCAGTTAGTAGCTCATTTGATTTGACTTGTATTTGTCATCAAATCAAAAAAAACCAATTTTTAAAACCAAACTTTTAAAGAAAATGTGAGTTTTAAAAATTAATTTAATTTTAAAAATTTTTCCTTTCCTAATTTTGCCAAATTGGGGACGATCAAAAAAAGAATAAATCAGTTAGAAGCTCTTTTCCATTTTATTTTCATTTGTAATTCATATTTAAAAAAACTCATTTTAAACCCCCATTTTTCGGAAAATCGTTAAAATTTGTAAAAAAAATTAAAAAAAATCTCAATTTTTCCCCCGTACTCAACTTTCCCCAATATTGGGACGATCACGATGATTTTATTTTTCATTTGCTTTCCCAAACCTAAAAAAACTCATTTTAAACCCCTTTTTTCGGGGAAAATCGGAATTTGTAAAAATTGAGTAATCCAACTTTTTCGTGCTCTAGCGTTCCCAATTTTGGGGGGATGATTACAAAAGGGAAGTATCAGTTAGTAGTCATTAAGTTTACTTGTATTTGTCATTAAACCCCTAGGAAAACTTTTTTTGAACCTACTTTTCGTAAAAAATCGTGAATTTGTAAAAATTGAAATTTCTCAACTTTTTCCGTGCTCTAACATTTGAATATTGCAATGTTTTAAAATAAGAAATTGATCAGTTAGTAGCTTATACAGTTTTTTTTCATTTGTCGTTCAAACCGAAAAACTCATTTTAAAACCCAAAATTTTCGAAAAAAATCGTGAATTTGCTAAAATTGGGTAATCTCAACTTTCCCGTGCTCTAACTTTGCCAATATTGGGACGACCACAAAAATCAATGCATCAGCTAGTAGTCATACAGTTTACTTTCATTTGTCATTCCAACCTAGAAAACTCATTTTGAATCCACTTTTCGAGAAAATCGTGAATTTGTAAAAATTGAGTAATGTCAACTTTTCCGTGCTCTCACTTTGCCAATATTGGGATGATTACAAAAGGGAATGTATCAGTTAGTAGCTCATTGAGTTTGCTTGTATTTGTCATTCAAATCTAGAAAACTCATTTTGAACCCACTTTTCGAGAAAATCGTGAATTTGTAAAATTGAGTAATCTCAACTTTTCCGTGCTCTAACCTTGCCAATATTGGGATGATTACAAAAGGGAATGTATCAGTTAGTAGCTCATTGAGTTGACTTGTATTTGTCATTCAAATCTAGAAAACACATTTTGAACCAACTTTTTGAGAAAATCGTGAGTTTGTACAAATTAAGTAATCTCAACTTTTCCGTGCTCTAACTTTGCCAATATTGGGACGATCACAAAGAGCAATGTATCAGTTAGTAGCTCATCCAGTTTACTTTCATTTGTCATTCAAACCTAGAAAACTTATTTTGAACCGACTTTTCGAGAAAAACGTGAATTTGTAAAAATTGGAAAATCTCAACTTTTCCGTGTTCTAACTTTGCCAATATTTGGATGATTACAAAATGAAATGTATCAGTTAGTAGCTCATCTAGTTTACTTGTATTTGTCATTCAAACTTAGAAAACTCATTTTGAACCCAATTTTCGAGAAAATCGTGAATTTGCTAAAATTGGGTAATCTTAAATTTACCGTGCTCTAATTTTGCCAATTTTGGGACGACCACAAAAATCAATGTATCAGTAGGTAGCTCATACAGTTTACTTTTTGAATCCACTTTTCGAGAAAATCATGAATTTGTAAAAATTGAGTAATCTCAACTTTTCCGTGCTCTAACTTAGCCAATATTGGGACGATCACAAAAAGTCGAGAAAATCGTGAATTTACTAAAATTGAATAATCTCAACTTTCCATTGCTCTAATTTTGCCAATATTGCGACGATCACAAAAAGCAATATATCAGTTAGTAGCTCATATAGTTTACTTTCTTTTGTCGTTCAAATCTAGAAAACTCATTTTGAACCAACTTTTCGAGTAAATCGTGAGTTTGAAAAAGAAGTAATCTTAACTTTTCCGTGCTCTAACTTACCCAATATTGGGACGATCACAAAAAGCAATGTATCAGTTAGTAGCTCATACAGTTTAATTTCATTTGTCATTCATACTTAGAAAACTCATTTTGAATCCACTTTTCGACAAAAACGTGAGTTTGTAAAAATTAAGTAATCTCAACTTTTCCGTGCTCTCACTTTGCCAATATTGGGATGATTACAAAAGGGAATGTATCAGTTAGTAGCTCATTGAGTTTACTTTCATTTGTCATTCAAACCTAGAAAATTCATTTTGAACCAACTTTTCGAGAAAATCGTGAGTTTGAAAAAGAAGTAATCTCAACTTTTCAGTGCTCTAACATTGTCAATATTGCAATGATTACAAAAAGCAATGTATCAGTTAGTAGCTCATACAGTTGACTTTCATTTGTTTTTCAAACCTAGAAAACTCATTTTGATCCCACTTTTCGAGAAAATCGTGAATTTGTAAAAATTGAGTAATTTCAACTTTTCCGTGCTCTAACTTTGCCAATATAGGGACGACCACAAAAATCAACGTATCAGTAAGTGCTCATAGTTTACTTATTGCATCAAACTGAAACTCATTTGAACCACTTTTCAGAAATCGTTAATTTTGTAAAAATTGAGAAATCTCAACTTTTCCGTGCTCTATCTTTATTGGAAAAAAATATTGGGCCCCGTTTTTTCACAAAGTCGAGAAAATCGTGAATTTAAAATGAGTAATCTCAACTTTTGTCTCATTAGCCAATATGGGACGATCACAAAAAGCAAATGTATCAAATTAATATCTCATTTAGCTTTTTCCCTATTCCGTTTCGTTGCCATATCCCATTATCTAGAAAACTCATTTTGAACCAACTTTTCGAGAAAATCGTGAGTTTGAAAAAGAAGTAATCTCAACTTTTCCGTGCTCTAACTTACCCAATATTGGGACGATCACAAAAAGCAATGTATCAGTTAGTAGCTCATACAGTTTAAATTTAGTAGCTATACAGTTTAATTTCATTTGTCTTTCATATTTAGAAAACTCTTTTTGGAACCCCACTTTTCGACAAAAAACGTGAGTTGAAAAAAATTTAAAAAGAATCTAAAAATTTTTCCGTGCTTCACTTTCCCAATATTGGGATGTTTAAAAAAAGGGAAATGTATCAGTTGTAGTTTCTTTGAGTTTACTTGTATTTGTCATTAAAAATCTAAAAAAACCTTTTTAAAACCCAATTTTTTGAAAAAAACTTTTTGTTTTTAAATTTTGTAAAAATTAAGTAATCTCAACTTTTCCGGCTCTAATTTTTCCCGTTTATTGGGGTGATCACAAAGAGCAATCTATCAGTTTAGTAGCCCCATTGAGTTTATTTCATTCGTTTTTAAAAACCCTAGAAAAACTCTTTTTAAACCCACTTTTCGAGAAAATCTTTGAAGTTGCAAAAAGGGGTTTAATCTTAAATTTACCGTGCTTTTAATTTTGCCAATATTGGGACAAACCACAAAAATAAAATGTACAGTAGGTGCCCCATACAGTTTATTTTTGTGAACCCCCCTTTTCGAAAAAAATATGAATTTGTAAAAATTGAGTAATAAAAAATTTTTTCCGGGCTCTACCCTTTGCCAATTTTGGGGAGATCAAAAAAAGTCGAGAAAACCCGTGAATTTACAAAAATTGAAAAAATCTAAAACTTTCCCGTGCTTTTAATTTTCCCAAATATTGCGAGGGATCACAAAAACCCCAAAATATCAGTTAGTACTAATATGGGTTTACTTTTTTTGTCATTAAATTCTAAAAAAAAACTCTTTTTTAAAAACCCACTTTTTCGAAAAAAATCGGATTTTGTTGAAAAAGAAGTAATTAAAAATTTTCCGTGCTCAAAATTTACCCAATTTTTGGACGACAAAAAAAAGCAATGTATCAGTTAGAGCCCCAACCCAATTTTAAATTTTCATTTGTATTATACTTAAAAAAACTCTTTTTTGAACCCCACTTTTCGACAAAAAAACGTGAGTTTTTTAAAAATTAAGTAATCTCAACATTTCCGTCCCTCTCATTTTGGGCCCAATTTTGGGGATGTTTCCCAAAAAGGGAAGTATAGCAAAGAAAGTAGCTCATTGAGTTTATTTGTATTTGTCTTTCAATCTAGAAAACCATTTTAAACCAACTTTTTGAAAAAAATCGTGAGTTTTTTAAAAAATTAAGAAATCTTAACTTTTCCGTGCTCAAAATTTTTGCCGATTTTGGGGTGATCAAAAAGAGCAATCTATCATTTTTAGTAGTCATTGAGTTTACTTTAATTCGTAAATTAAAAACCTAAAAAAATCATTTTGAACCAACTTTTCGGGGGAAAATCGTGAATTTGAAAAAAATTTATTAATTAAAAATTTCCTTTTGCTTAACATTGTGAATATTGCAAGTTCCCCCCCCCCCAAAAAAGAAAGTATCATTTAAAGTAGCTCATACAGTGACTTTTTTTGTTTTTTAAAAACCTAGAAAAACTCATTTTAAAAACCCCCCTTTTCGCCCAAAAACGGATTTGAAAAAATTTAAGTAATCTCAATTTTTCCGTGTTTATTTTGGGGGCCCAATTTGGGATGATTACAAAAAGGAATGTTTTTAGTTAGTAGCTCATTGATTTTAAACTTGAAATTTGGGCTTTTAAAATCTGGGAAAAACTCATTTGAACCAATTTTTTAAAAGAAAATCTTTTGGTTTTTTGTTACAAATTAAGTAACTCAACTTTTCCGTGATCAAACATTGTAAATATTCCCAGTGATTACAAAAACCCAATGTTCTTTGTAGCTCATACATTTTAAATTTTTCATTTGTCATTATATTTTTAAAAAAAACTCTTTTTGAACCCATTTTGGAATCCAGTTGACTTTCATTTGTTATTAAAACCCTAGAAAACTCTTTTTTAAAAACCATTTTTCGAAAAAAAAAATCGGGGAATTGGGAAAAAAATTGAGTAATTAAATTTTTCCGTGCTTAACATTGTAAATTTTCCCCAATGATTAAAAAAAGGGAAATATTTTCAGTTAGTAGCTCATATAGTTTACTTCTTTTTGTCATTAAAATTAAAAAAAATCTTTTTAAACCCAATTTTTCGAAAAAAAAATCGGGGATTTTGAAAAAGAAGTAATCCAACTTTTCCGTGCTTAATTTCCCAAAATTTTGGGGAAACGATTTAAAAAAGGCTTTTTACCCGTTAGAGCTCATACATTTTAAATTTTTTTGTCTTTCATATTTAAAAAAACCTTTTGAATCCACTTTTCGAAAAAAAACGTGATTTTTGAAAAAATTAAGAAACTCAATTTTTCCCGTGCCTCATTTTTTGCCAATATTGGGATTTTAAAAAAAGGGAATGTATCAGTTGGGAGCTCATTGAGTTTACGAATTTGTCATTCAAATCTAAAAAATCTTTTTGGGAACCAACTTTTTGAAAAAAATTTTTGGTTTGTACAAAATTAAGAAAATTCCCCAATTTTTCCCGTGTCTAAAAATTTTTGAATATTGCAAATGATTACAAAAAGAAATATATCAGTTAGAACTCAAAAATTTTATTTTTCTTTTGTCTTTTAAACCCTTTAAAAAAAAATCATTTTAAAAACCCAAATTTTTCGGGGAAAAACCGGTGAATTTGGAATTTTTGGGAAATTTTAAAAATTTACGTGCTCAAATTTTTCCCAAATATAGGGACGACCACAAAAAAAAATGTATCAGTAAGTAGTCAACATTTTAAATTTTCTTTTTGTCATTCAAATCAAGAAAACCATTTTAAACCCAAAAACTTTTGGAGAAAATCTTTAAATAATTTGAAAAAAATTGATTTTAATCTCAATTTTTCCGTGTCTAACTTTGTAAATTTTGGAAAATGATTAAAAAAAGAAATATATCAGTTAGAAAGCGAATAGTTTATTTTCTTTTGTCATTAAAAATCTAGAAAAAACTATTTTGAACCAACTTTTCGAAAAAAAATGGGGATTTTGGGAAAAAGGGAAAGTAATCTAAAATTTTTCCCCGTGTTTAATTTCCCCAATATTGGGACGATCAAAAAAAAGCAAAGTATCAGTTATTTAAGTTTCATACATTTTAAATTTCATTTGTCATTCATACTTAGAAAACTTTTTTGGGAACCAACTTTTCGACAAAAACGTAAAGTTTGAAAAAAATTAAAATTTAATCCCCAATTTTTCCCGTGCTCCCTTTGCCAATTTTGGGGTGATTACAAAAAGGAATGATAATTTAGTAGCTTTTTAGTTTACTTGTTTTTGTCATTAAAAATCTGGGAAAAACTCTTTTTTGAACCAATTTTTTGAAAAAAATCGTGAGTTTGTAAAAATTTAAAAGTAATCTCAATTTTTCCGGGGTTCTAATTTTCCCGATTTTGGGGGTAAATCACAAAGAGCAATCTATCATTTAGAAGCTCTTTGAGTTTACTTTCATTGTCATTTAAACCTAAAAAAACTCTTTTTTGAACCCATTTTTCGGAAAAATCGTGAATTTGTAAAAATTTGAGAAATTCAATTTTTTCCTTTGCTCTAGCTTTCCCAAAATATTGGGTTTGTTAAAAAAGGGGAAGTATCAGTTAGTAGCTCATTGAGTTTATTTTTCATTTGTCATTCAAACTTAGAAAACTCATTTTGAACCCATTTTTTCGAGAAAACCCTTTAAATTTTGTTTAAAATTGGGGGTAATCTTAAATTTTACCGGGGCTCCAATTTTCCCAATTTGGGACGCCAAACCAAAAAATCAATGAAAATCAGTAGGTACCCTCATCCCATTTTAAACTTTTTAAATCCAATTTTCGGGGGAAAAAAACATGAATATGTAAAAATTGAGTAATCTCAATTTTTTCCGGGGTTTTAAAAATTTTTGCCAATTTGGAAACGATCACACAAAGAGCAATGTTTTAGTTAGAGCTAAATCCTTTTAATTTTCATTTATCATTCAAACCTGGGAAAAAAAACTCACTTTGCCCCCATTTTTCCCCGAAAAAAATCGTGAATTTTTTTAAAAAATTGAGTAATCTTAATTTTTTTCCGTGCCTAGCGTTCCCCCAAATTTGGGATGTTTAAAAAAAAGGGAATGTATCAGTTAGTAGTCTTTGATTTTATTTTTATTTGTCTTTTAAAAACCTGGGAAAAATCATTTTGAACCCACTTTTCGGGGAAAAATCGGGGAATTTGTAAAAATTGAGTAATCTCAACTTTTTCCGGGGATCTAGTTTTGCCAATTTTGGGGGATGATTAAAAAAGGGGAATGTATCAGTTAGTAGCTCATTGAGTTTATTTTTCATTTGTCTTTAAAACTTAGAAAACCATTTTAAAAAAAAACTTTTGGGGAAAAATCGTAAATTTGTTTTTAAAATTGGGTAATCTTAAAATTACCGTCCCTTAAAATTTTTTTTGGGGCCAATTTGGGGACGCCCAAAAAAAATCAATGTTCAGTAGGAGCTTACATTTTAACTTTTTGAATCCAATTTTCGAAAAAATTTCATGAATATGAAAAAATTTGGGTAATCTAAAATTTTTTCGTGCTCAACTTTGCCAATTTTGGGAAAACGATCAAAAAGAGCAAGTTTTAGTTAGTAGCTCTTTCCAGTTTATTTCATTTTTCATTAAAACCTGGGAAAATCTCATTTTAAACCCCAACTTTTCGGGGAAAAATCGTGAATTTTTTAAAAAATTGGGAGTAATTTAAAATTTTTCCTTTTGCTCTAGTTTTTGCCAATATTGGGATGATTAAAAAAGGGGAATTTTATCAGTTATTAGCCCCTTTGAGTTTACTTAAATTTGTCATTCAAACTTAAAAAAACTCTTTTTGAACCCATTTTTGGGGCCCAGGAAAATCGGGGAATTGGGTTTTTTAACTTGGGTAACTTAAATTTACCGGCCAAATTTTTTGGCCAATATTGGGCGCCCCAAAAAAATTTCAATGTATCAGTAGGAGCCTTTCCCAGTTTACTTTTTAAAACCCACTTTTCGAAAAAAAATCATAAATTTTGAAAAAAATTGAGAACCCAAAATTTTCCGTGTTTCTAGCTTGCCAATTTTGGGGGGATGATTAAAAAAGGGAATGTATCATTTAAGTAGCCCTTTGGAGTTTTTTCATTTGTCTTTCAAACTTAGAAAACTTTTTTTTTGAACCCACTTTTCGGGGAAAATCGTGAATTTGTTTTAAATTTGGGGTTTAATTTAAAATTTACCGTGTTTAAATTTTTGCCAATTTTGGGGGCCCGACCCCCAAAAAACAATGTTTTCAGTAGGTGTCATAGGTTTTTAACTTTTTGAACCCCAATTTTTCGAGAAAATCATGAATATGAAAAAAATTGGGATTTAATCTAAAATTTTCCCGTGTTTTAAAAATTTTCCCAATATTGGAAACGATCACAAAAAAGAAATTTTTTAGTTAGTAGTTTCCATCCTTTTATATTCATTTATCATTAAAAACCAAAAGGAAAACTAAACTTTAAACCCCAACTTTTCGAAAAAAATCGTGAATTGTAAAAATTGAGTAATTTTAATTTTTCCGTGCTCTAGCGTTGCCAATTTTGGGTGTTTAAAAAAAAAGGGAATGTATCAGTATTTAAGCCATTGGTTTCTTTTTTTTGTCATTTAAACCTAAAAAAACCATTTTAAACCCCATTTTTTCGAAAATACGGGGAATTTTGGTAGAAATTGAGTAATCTCAACTTTTCCGTGCTCTAATTTTGCCAAATTTGGACAATCACAAAGAGCAAGTATGAGTTAGTGGGTCATACGGTTTACTTTATTTGTCTTTCCCAAACCTAGAAAACTCTTTTTGAACCAATTTTTCGGGGAAAACCCGTGAATTTGTAAAAATTGAGAATCTAATTTTTCCAAAGCTCTAATTTGCCAATATTGGGATGAATAAAAAATTTGAAATTATCAGTCAGTAGCTCACTATTTAATTTGTTTATGTCAATCAAATCTAAAAAAACTCTTTTTGAACCCACTTTTCGAGAAAATCGTGATTTTTTTAAAATTTGAGAAAATCTCAATTTTTCCGGGGCTCTCACTTTGCCAATTTTGGGGCCCGATCAAAAAGGGAGAAAATTTTATCAGTTGGGTACCCTCATCCATTTTGTATTAATTTGTCTTTAAAAATAAAAAAACTCTTTTTTAAAAGGCCACTTTTCGGGGAAAATCGAAAAAAATTTGGGTAAAAAATTGAGCAATCTCAACTTTTCCGTGCTCTTCTTTTTTAAATATTGGGAAAATTTAAAAAAGGGAATGTATCAGAAAGGGTGGCTTACCTAGTTTTACTGTTTTTTGCCCATTCAAACATAAAAAAACTCTTTTTAAAACCCAGGTTTAAAGGAAAATCTGTTTTTTGAAAAAAAATTGAGAAAATCCCCAAATTTTTTCCGTGTTCTAACTTAGCCAATTTTTGGGGACGATAAACAAAAATTTCCGAAAAAATCGTGAATTTACTAAGTTTGAATAATCCAACTTTCCCGTGCTCAAATTTTTGCCAATTTTCCCGGAAATCACAAAAAAGCAATAACATTTTATTTGCTCAATAGTTTTTTTTTTTTGTCATTAAAAATTAGAAAACTCTTTTTAAAAACCAATTTTTCGAGAAAATCGTGGTTTAAAAAAAAAGAAAATCTCAATTTCCCCCGTGCTCAAACCCTTACCCAATATTGGGACGATCAAAAAAAAGCAATGTACAGTTAGTACCCTCATACAGTTTAATTTCATTTTTTCATTCATACCTAAAAAAACCTTTTTGAATCCACTTTTCGACAAAAACGGAGTTTTAAAAAATTTAAAAATTAATCTCAACATTTCCGTCCCTCTCATTTTTGCCAATTTTGGGGATGTTTTAAAAAAGGGAATGTATCAGTAGTAAGTAGCCCCTTGAGTTTAATTGTATTTGTCATTCAAATTAGAAAATTTCATTTTGCCCCAACTTTTTGAAAAAAATCGTAAAGTTTTGTACAAATTAAGTAATCTTAACTTTTCCGTCCTAAATTTCCCGATTTTGGGGGTGATCAAAAAGAGAAACTATCAGTTAGTAGCTCTTTGATTTTAAAATTTTTATTCGTCACCCAAACCTAAAAAATTCATTTAAACCCAACTTTTCGGGGAAAAAATTTTGTGGGTTTGGTAAAAAATTTAGTAATCTCAAATTTTCCCGTGTTTAAAAATTGTGAATATTGTAATGATTACAAAAAACAATGAATCAGTTAGTAGCTCATACATTTGCTTTCATTTTTACTAAAACCTAAAAAACCCCATTTTAAACCCCAAATTTTTCGGGGGAAAATCTTTGGGAATTTGAAAAAAATTGGGGAGAAATTTCAACTTTTCCGTGTTTCTAATTTTCCCCAATATAGGGGACAAACCCCCAAAAATCAATGTATCAGAAAATTTGCTCATACAGTTTACTTTTTTTGTTATTCAAACCTAAAAAAATTAATTTTGAACCCATTTTTCGGGGAAAATCGTAAATTTGGGGAAAAATTGGGTAATCTAAACCCTTTTCCCCGTGCTCAAAACTTAGCCAATATTGGGAGGGATAACAAAAAGCGAGAAAATCGTAAATTTTTAAACTAAAATTGAATAATCTCACTTTTTTTTTCCCCCCGTGCTCTAATTTTGCCAATATTGCGCCCCGGATCAAAAAAAGCAATATATCAGTTTTTAGTCAATATTTTACTTTTTTTTTGTCATTCAAAACCCCTAAAAAAACCATTTTGAACCAAACTTTCGGGGAAAATCTTTGAGTTTGAAAAAGAAGTAACTCAATTTTTCCCGTGTCTAATTTCCCCCAATTTTGGGGAAAGATAAACAAAAAGCAAGGGATAAAGTTAGTAGCTCAAAAATTTTAATTTCATTTAAAACCCTACTTAAAAAACTCTTTTTGGAATCCATTTTTCGACAAAAACGTGAGTTTGTAAAAATTAAGTAATCTAAAACTTTTCCGTGCTTTTCATTTTGCCAAATTGGGTTTGTTTTAAAAAAGGGAATTATCAGCTGAAAGTAGTCTTTGAGTTTACTTGTTTTTGTCATTCAAATCAAAAAAACCCCATTTGGAAACCAACTTTTGGGGGAAAATTTCGTGAGTTTGTACAAATTAAGTAATTTTAAATTTTTCCCCGTGCTCTAACTTTGCCGATATGGGGGTGATCAAAAAGAGAAAATCTACAGTTGGGAAAGCTCTTGATTTTAATTTTATTCGTCATTAAAACCCTAAAAAAAACTTTTTAAACCCAAAAATTTTTTTTTTCGGGGAAAATCGTGAATTTGTAAAAATTAGTAATCCCCAGCTTTTCCGTGCTCTATCTTTGCCAATGTTGGGATGATTACAAAAGGGAATGTATCAGTAAGTGGCTTACCTAGTATACCTGTATTTGTCATTCAAACATAGAAAACTCATTTTGAACCCGGGTTTTCAAAAAAATCTTAAATTTTGAAAAAATTTGAGTAATCTCAACTTTTCCCGGCTCTAACTTACCCCAATGTAAATAGCTCATTTAGTTTACTTTTCTTTTGGGCTTTAAAAACCCTAGAAAAACTCATTTTGATCCCACTTTTTGTAAAAATTGTCAATTTGTAAAAGTTGACTAGTTAAAAGGGGACTTAAGATCGATCCCAAAAAAAAACCCAAACCCTTTCCCAAATTTGGGGGAAAAATTTGGGCAAAGACAATGTATTAGTAAATAGCTTATCCAGTTTGGCATTGAATCCTGGGAAAAACAAATTTGGGCCCCCCACTTTCAGAAAAAATCGGATTTTGTTTAAAATTGAGGGGTCTAGCGGCTTTTGTTTAAAACACCCGAAAAAAATCTCAACTTTCCCAAATTTTTGGGAAGTTTGGAAAATGCAATTTTTCAGTTAGTAGTTTCTTTCAGTTTACTTTCATTTGGAAATTCCCCCAAACTAGAAAATTTATTTTAAAACCAATTTCAGAGAACACCCGTGAATTTTTAAAAAAAATTGATTGGCCCGCTAACGTTTTCTCAACAAAAATCTAATTTTTGCCAATTTTGGGAAAATTGCAAAAAGCAATGTTTTAGTGAACAGCTCAGCTAGTGTACTTTCGTTTGGCATTCAAACACACTTTTTGAAAAAATCGTGAATTTTTTTTAAAAAATTGGGCCCTTTTCCTGGGGAAATTAAAGTTGCAAAAAAAAAATGCCCCGAAAAAATTCTTAAATTTTTCCAAATTTTGGGGGAAAGATTGCAACAAGCAATGTATTAGAAAACTCATTTTGAACCCACTTTTTGAGAACATCGTGGATTTGCAAAAAAATGATAGTCAAAGCATTCGCATATAAAACAGGGGACTTTAACCCAAATTTTAAAAATTTTGGGGAAAGTTTTGGAAAAAAAAGGCAATTATTAGAAAAGTATTTCACCCCAATTTTATTGGGCTTTGGGCTTTCCCAAAAATAAAAAAACTCACTTTAAAACACATTTTGGGGAAAAACGGGGAACTTTAAAATTTGACTAGGCCAGCGAACTTAAGACGATTCGACAAAATCTCTTCTTACAATTTTGGGAAGTTTTCCCAAATAAGAATTTTATAAGTAAATAGCTTTTTCCAGTTAAAGTTTTTTTTGGCATTGAAACCAAAAAAAGCTTTCATTTTAAATTTTTTTTTGAAAAAAAAATCACGAATTTAAAAAAAGTTGACTAGTCCAGCGGATTAAGATCAATCCTGAAAAAATTTCTCAACTTTCCCAAATTTTGGGGGGAAAATTTAAAAAAAGAGCAATGTAGGGGAAAAAAACTCACCCAGTTTACGTTTTTGGAAATTAAAAACCTAGAAAATTTTCCATTTTTGGAACCCCATTTTTTAAAAAAAACCGTGAATTTGTAAGAGTTGACTTGTTTTTTTAGCGGGTTTAAAAGATTGATTCGAAAAAAATTAAATTTTTGAAATTTTGGGGGAAGATTGAAAAAAGCAATGTTTTAGTTTTTTTTAGCCATTTTAGTGCACTTTCTTTTGGAATAAAACCCTAGAAAACCTTTTTTAAAACCCATTTTTTGGGGAAAGTCGTAAATTTTTGTAAAAGTTGCCCTAGTCTGCGAACTTAAGACCCAATTTTCCCCGACAAAATCTCTTTTGACCAATTTTTGGGAAGTTTGCAAAAAGCAATTTTATTATTTAAATTTAAGGTCTTTCCAGTTTACACTTTTGGGCCCTTTTTTAAAATAAAAACCCTCTTTTTGAACCATTTTTTTGAAAAAAAATCGGGGGGTTTTTTTGAAAAAAAGGGACTTGTCAAACAGTTGGGCTATATTAACAGCGACATAATCTAAAACCTTTGCCTTTTTTGGGGAAGTTTGGGAAAATGAAATATATCAGTAAGTAGCTAATTAAATTTTTATTTTCCAATTCCCTTTAAAAACCTAGAAATCTTTTTTTAAACCCATTTTCAAGAAAATCGTAAACCCGGAAAAAAATTGACTAGTCTAGTGAACTAAAGAACGGTCCCGACAAAATCTAAATTTTTCCAATTTTGGGAAATACAAAAGGGCATTGTGTTGTAAGTAGCTCATAAATTTTACTTTAATCGGGCATTAAATCCTAAAAAAACACTTTGAGCCCCCCTTTTTGAAAAAAAATCGTGAATTTGTAAAAATTTAAATAGTCTGGGCGGACTTAAGATTGCAAAAAAGAAATGTCCGACAAAATCTTAATTTTCCCAAATTTTTGGGGGAAGATTGAAACCCAAAGCAAGGTATTAAAAAAAACCTCTTTTTGAACCCATTTTTTTGGGGAACATCTGGGATTTGCAAAAAAGGGACTAGTCTAGCGGGTTCCCGCAAATATCAACACCCGACAAAAATCTAAAAATTTGCAAATTTTGGGAAGGGGGGAAAAAAAAGCAATGTATTAGTAAGTAGTTCCAAAAAATTTTATTCGCATTGGGCATTAAAAAAACTCCAAAACTACTTTAAACCCACATTTTTAAAGAAAACAACGTAAATTTTTAAAATTTGACTGGGCCAAGGCAAATTTAGATCGATCTGGGACAAAATCTCTTTTTTTGAAAATTTGGGGGGAAAGATTTCAAAAAAAAATGTATAAGTAAATAGCTTTTTCCAGTTCCGTTTTTTTTGGCCCCTTTAAAACCTAAAAAAGCGTCATTTTGAACTTTTTTTTTGAAAAAAAAATCACAAATTTGAAAAAATTGATAGCCCCGGGGGAATTAAGATCAATCCTGAAGAAATCTCAACTTTGCCAATTTTGGGAAAATTGCAAAGAGCAATGTAGTAGTAAAAAAAAAAATCATCCGTTTACTTTTAAATTTGGGCCCATTAAAAACCTAAAAAACTCATTTTGAACCCACTTTTTAAGAAAAACTTTTGAATTTGAAAAGAGTTGACTTTTTTAAGCGGGTTTTAAGATTGATCTCGACAAAATTTCATTTTTTGTAAATTTTTGGGGGAAGTTGCAAAAAGGGAAAATTTTTTTAGTTTATAGCCCCATTAGTGCATTTTCTTTTGGGAATTAAAACCCTAGAAAATCTTTTTAAAACCCACTTTTTTGGGAAAAGTCTAAATTTTTTAAAAGTTGATAGTCTGCGAATTTAAGATAAATTTCTGGGAAAAAAAATTTTTTCTTTGAAAATTTTTGGGGAAGTTTGGGCCACAAAGCAAGTATTAGAAAATAGCTCATCCAGTTTACTTTTCTTTTGAAATTTAAAACTGGTTCAGAGAAAATCGTGAACTTGTAAAAATTGACTAGTCTAGTGAACTAAAGAACGGTCCCGACAAAATCTCAACTTTTCCAATTTTGGGAAGATTACAAAAAGCAATGTGTTAGTAAGTAGCTCATTCAATTTACTTTCATTTGGCATTCAAACCTAGAATACTCATTTTGAACCCACTTTTTCAGAAAATTGACTAGTCCAGCGAACTTAAGATCGATCTCGACAAAATCTCAACTTTGCCAATTTTGGGAAGATTTCAATAAGCAATGTATTAGTAAATAGTTCATCCAGTTTACGTTCGTTTGGCATTCAAACTTAGAAATCTCATTTTGAACCCACTTTTTGAGAAAATAGTGAATAAGTTAAAATTGGCTGGTCTAGCGAACTTTTGATCGACAGCGACAAAATATCATCTTTGCCAATTTTGGGAAGATTGGAAAATGCAATGTTTCAGTTAATAGCTCATCCAGAGTACTTTCATTTGGCATTCAAACCTAGTACACTCATTTTGAACCCACTTTTTGGGAAAATCGTGAATTTGTAAAAGTTGACTAGTCTAGCGGACTTAAGATCCATCCCGAAAAATCTCAATTTTGCAAATTTTGGGAAGATTG
>JANFPS010000210.1:0-25831 GCA_024703675.1 Drosophila nebulosa | reverse complement strand
AATATTTTAATTAGAGCACGGAAAAGTTAAGATTACTAAATTTTTAAAAATTCCGATTTTTCGAAATGGGTTTCAAAAATGAGTTTTCTAGGTTTGAACGAAAATTGAAAGAAAGCTAAAAAGCTATTTACTATTACTTCCCCTTTTTTCGAAATCATCCCAATTTGGAAAAAGTAGAGCAGGGAAAAAGTGAATTCTTAATTTTTACAAATTTCCCGTTTTTCCCCCTTTCGAAAAGTGGGTTAAAATTTGTTTTTGTAGGTTTTAATGACAAATAAAGTAAAAATGAAAAACTTACGGGATACATTCCTTTTTGAATACCCCCAAATTGGCAAAAGTAGAGAGGAAAAAAGTTGAGATTATTCAATTTTGCAAATTCACGATTTTTTTCAAAAAGTGGGTTCAAATTGAGTTTTCTAGGTTTGAAGACAAAATAAGTAAACTAGATGAGCTACTTTAAAAATTTTGCTTTTTGTAATTATCCCCAATTTTTGGCAAAGTTGACCCCGGGAAAAAGTTAAGATTATCTTTTTTTAAAAATTCACGATTTTCCGAAAAGGGGGGGTTAAAAATGAGTATTTAGGTTTGAATGACAAAGTAAGTAAACAATGAGTACTAACTGATACATTGCTTTTTGTGATCGTCCCAAATTGGCTTAGTTAGAGCCGGAAAATTTTGAGATTACTAAATTTTTACAAATTCACGTTTTTCTCAAAAAGTGGGTTCAAAATGATTTTTTTCTATTTTTGGCGAAAATTGAAAGAAAAGTAGTAAGCATTTTACATTACTTCCCTTTCGAACATCCCAATTTTGGGAAAAGTGAAAGCAGAAAAAGGAGATTACCTTTTTTACAAATTACGTTTTTCTCCAAAAAAGGGGGTTTAAAAATGATTTTTTTTAGGTTTGGTACAAATGAAAGTAAACTGAAAATGAGCTACTAACTGATACATTGCTTTTTGTAATCTTTGAATATTCACAATTTTTAAAGCAAGGAAATGATAAGTTTTTGCTGGGATCGAACTTAACTTCGCCAGATTTCACATTGTTTACAAATTCACGATTTTTTCGAAAAGTGGTTTTCAAAATGGTTTTTTTTTTTTGAATGACAAAAACAAAGTAAACGATGGCACTAACAAATACTTTTTACTTATTAATTATAAAATTTTGGCAAAAAAGTAGAGAAATGGAAAAGTTGAGATTTTTTTCAATTTTGACAAATTCACGATTTTTCCCCCTAAAAGTGGGTTCAAATTTTTGATTTTTTTTTTTAGGTTTAAAAATGAATAAAAGGGGTAAACTAGATGATATTACTAATAAATTGTTTTTTTTGTAATCCCCCCAAAATTTGGCAAAGTTAGAGCACGGAAAAATTTTTTAAGATTACTCAATTTTTACAAATTCACGATTTTTTTCGAAAAGTGGGTTTTTTCAAAATGAGTTTTTCTAGGTTTTGAAAAGAAATTGAAGTAATGATAAGCTACTTACTATTACTTTCCCCTTTTGAAATCATCCCAATATTGGCAAAGTGAGGCCACCGGAAAAGTTAAATTATTTAAATTTTTGACAAATTTCACGATTTTCTCAAAAAAAGGGGTTAAAAAATGACTTTTGTAGGTTTGAAGAAAAATAAAAGTAAAACCCCAAATGAGTAACAAATGATACATTCCTTTTTGTAATCACCCCAAAATTTTTGGGCAAAGTTAAAAACACGGAAAAGTTGAGATTTTAAATTTCAATTCACGTTTTCCCCTCAAAAAAGTGGGTTCAAATTGAGTTTTCTGGGGTTTGAATGACAAATATAAGTAACTAATGAGCTACTTAAAAATCTTTGCTTTTTGAAATTTTACCCCAATTTTGGGGAAAAGTTAGAGCACGGAAAATTTTAAATTACTAAATTTTTAAAATTTAAATTCCTTTTCTCAAAAAGTGGGTTAAAAATGATATTCTAGGTTTGAATGACAAAAGTAATCTGAATGAGCTACTAATGATACTTTTTTTTTGTGATCGTCCCAATTTGGTTTTAGTTAGACACGGAAAAGTTAAGTTTACTCAATTTTTACAAATTAAACGATTTTCCCCGAAAAGGGGGGTTTCAAAATGAGTTTTCTAGGTTTGAACGAAAATTGAAAGAAAACTAGATAAGCTACTTTACATTACTTTCCCCTTTTCTAATCATCCCAATATTGGCAAAGGAGAGAAAAGGGAAAAATTTTGAGATTATTTAAAATTTTTAAAAAATTTTAAAGTTTTTTCCCCGAAAAGTGGGTTTCAAAAATGATTTTTGTGGGTTTTGGGGAATGAAAAAATAAAAGTAAACTCAATGAGAAAACTTACTGATACTTCCCTTTTTTGAAATTTCACCCCAATTTTGGAAAAAGTAGGCAGGGGGAAAGTTAAAAATTAAAAAATTTAAATTTTTTGGAAAAATTTTCAAAATTTTTCTCAAAAGTGGGTTCAAATTGAGTTTTTTTGGGTTTTGAATGAAAAAACATTAATTTTAAAAAACTAAATGAGCTAATTCCCTAATACATTGTTTTTTTTGAAATTTTTTTTCCAATATTGGCAAATTTTGGGGCGGGGGAAAAATTTTAAGGGATTACTCTTTTTTTACAAACCCAACAAATTTTCCCCCAAAAAGGGGGTTTCCCAAAATGAAAATTCCCTAGGTTTTTGAATGACAAAAGAAAGTAAATTTGAATGAGCCCCAAACTGTAAAATTTGCTTTTTGGATCGTCCCCAATATTGGGCTTAGTTAGAGAAACGGAAAAGTTAGATTACCCCAATTTTTTACCAAATTCACGATTTTCCCCTAAAAAAAGTGGGTCAAAATAAAGTTTTTTCTAGTTTTGGGGAATAAAAAAAATACAGTAAACTGATGAAGCAAACAAACCCTTATACATTCCCTTTTTTTAATTTATCCCAATTTTTGGGCAAAAATTTAAAGCCCGGAAAAGTTGAGTTTACTCAATTTTGAAAAATTTCCCCCCGATTTTTTTTCCCAAAAAGGGGGGTTTAAAAATTATTTTTTCCCCTGGTTTGAATAAAAATTTGGGAAAGGGAAACTAGTTTAAAGGCTACTTACTTTTACTTTCCCCTTTCCTAACACCCAAAAAATTTGGCAAAGTGAGAGCACAAAAAAGTTGAGATTTACTAAATTTTTTTACAAATTAAAACCGTTTTTCCCTGGGAAAAAAGTGGGTTAAAAAATGAGTTTTTTTTATTTTTTGAGTGACAAATGAAAGAAAACGGTATGAGCTACAACTGATAAATTGCTTTTGTAATCATTGGAATTTTCCCACAATTTTTAAAGCCGGAAATAAATAAATTTTGCGGGGAAATGGGAACCCTTAACTTGCCAGATTTCCCATTGTTTAAAATTCACATTTTCCTCAAAAATTTGGGTTTCAAAATGAGTTTTCTTTTTTTTTAAATTTACCTTACAAGAAAATTTAGAGGGCTACTAACTGATACTTTACCTTTTTTAATTACCCCAAATTTTGGGCAAAATTTAGAGCAGGGAAAAGTTGAGATTTTTTTAAATTTTTGAACAAATTAAACATTTTCCCTCAAAAAGTGGGGTTTAAAATTAAATTTTTTTCTAGTTTGAATGACAAAAAATAAAAAACAAATGAGCAAACTTACTAATACATTGCTTTTTGTAACCCACCCCAAATTTTGGGGCAAATTTTAGAGCACGGAAAAAGTTAATACTCATTTTTAAAACAATTTTTCACGAATTTTCTCAAAAAGTGGGTTCAAAATAAAATTTTCCTAAGTTTGAAGGGGGAAAAAGGGAAAGAAAACCTAAAATGATCTTATTTTTCTGGATACATTGCTTTTTGAAATTTATCCCAAAAATTGGAAAATTTTAGAGCCCCAAAAAAAGGTTGAATTACTAAATTTTTTTTTAACAAACCCACGATTTTTTTTCCCCAAAAAGGGGTTTTAAAAATTTTTTTTTCTATTTTGGAATGACAAATGAAAGTAAACTTGATGAGTTTACTTAGTGAAACTTTCCCCTTTTTGGGAAACCCATCCCAATATTGGCAAATTAAGCACAGAAAAATTGAGATTACTTAATTTTGAAAAATTTCCACGATTTTCTCAAAAAGGGGGGGGTTTCCAAAATGATTTTTCCAAAGGTTTGAGTGACAAATAAAAAGTAAACTAGATGGGGGTCCTACCTGTTTACATTCCCTCTTGAAAAAATCATCCCAATATTGGCTTTTTTTAGAGCAGGGGAAAAATTTGAGATTACTAAATTTCTAAAAATTTTTTTTCCACTTTTTTTTTCCAAAAAAAGGGGTTTCAAAATAAAGTTTTTTTTTGGTTTAAATGACAAAAAAAAGTAAACTAGAGGGAGCTGCTAATGATACATTCCTTTTTAATCCCCAATATTAGAAAAGTTAGAGCACGAACAAATTGTGAAAAAACAAATTTTTAAAAATTTCACGATTTTTTTTTTTCCAAAAATTTGGGTTTCCCAAAATGATTTTTTCTAGGAAAAAAAAATTACAAATGAAAAAAAAACTCAAATGAGCTACTTACTGATACTTTGCTTTTATAATCACCCCCTTTTGGGGCAAAATTTAGAGCCCCGGAAAATTTTAAGTTTATTTTAATTTTGAAAAATTTCCCATGTTTTTCTCGAAAAGGGGGTTTTAAAAATGAGTTTTCTGGGATTTGAATAAACAAATACAAAGTAAACTAGATGGCAACTAACGGATACTTTCCCCTTTTTGTAAAATCCCCAATATTGGAAAAATTTAGGGGCAAAAAAAAGTTGAGTTTACTTTTTTTTTTAAAAATTCCCACGTTTTTCTGGGGGGAAAAGGGGTTTTAAAAATGGGGTTTTCTGGGTTTAAATGAAAAATAAAACTAAAAAAAATGGGGCTGCTAAGGGGAATACCCCCTTTTTTAATCATCCTAATATTTGGCAAAGTTTAGAAGCACTGAACAAATTGTGAGTATACATTAATTTTTTTACAAATTCCAAAAAAGTAATAATTCACGATTTTTCCCTCCCTCTCGAAAATTGTTGGGGTGGTTCAATAAACTGACAGTTTTTTTAGGTTTATCTGACAAATGAATTCGAATAACTCTGATGAGCTACTTTACTGTATACACTGTGCTTTTTTTATAATCATACCCCAATATTGGCATAAGTTTAGAGCCACCGGAAAGTTGAAGTTTTACTTATGTTGACAAATTCCATGATTTTTACTCGAAAAGTGGGATTCAATGGAGTTTTTTTCTTTCTAGATTTGAATGACAAATACACAGTAAACCAGATGAAGCAAACTAACTGGATACATTACATTCCCCTTTTTGTAATCATCCCAATATTTGCACACCATTTAGAGGCACGGGAAAAGTTTGAGATACTCAATTTTTACAAAATTCCACGATTTTCCCACCACGAAAGTGGTTTAAAAATGAGTTTTCCTCTCTTTCTTGATTTTAAATAGACATATGAAAAGTTGAGAGTGCAAAACGGTCAAAGTTGAGATTACTTAATTTTGTAACAAATTCACTCGTGCGATTTTTTCTCGAAAAGT
Source organism: Drosophila nebulosa (assembly GCA_024703675.1). NCBI lineage: Eukaryota > Metazoa > Arthropoda > Insecta > Diptera > Drosophilidae > Drosophila > Drosophila nebulosa. The sequence goes on along the minus strand of JANFPS010000210.1, from coordinate 20,273 downwards.
TGGGTCTCAAAATAAATTTTCTCAGGTTTGAATGACAAATAAAAGTAACTAGAATGAGCTACTTCTATACAGTTTGCTTGTGGGTAATCATCACCATATTGGGCAAAGTTAGAGCACACCGGAATGTTTGTGATAATTAATATTTTTACAAACTCACGATTTTCCCCTCGAAAACAGTGGGTGCAAAATGAGTTTTTTCTAGATTTTAGGTGACATAACCAAAAGTAAAACCTGATGATCTACTAACTGATACTTGCTTTTTGTGTGATCGTCCCAATACTTGGCAAAGTTAGAGCACGGTAAAGTTAACAACTTACTCAATTTTGACAATTCACGATTTTTTTTTTTTTTTGTTCGAAAAAGTGGTTCAAAACATGTAGTTTTTCTTGATTTAAAAATTAAAAAAGACTAAATGAAATGTACAAACTTGATGAGAAACCTACTGATACATTCCCTTTGTAATCATTCCAATATTGGGAAAGTAGAGGCACAGAAAAAGTTGAGATTACTTAATTTTGACAATTCACGATTTTCTCGAAAAGTGGGTTCAAATGATTTTCTAGGTTTGAATGACAATAAATAGTAAACTAGATGAGGCTACTTACTATACATTGCTTTTTTTGTAATCATCCAATATTGGCAAAGTTTAGAGCACGGAAAAGTTTGTGATACTTAATATTTAGCAAATTCCACGATTTTCTCAAAAAGTGGGTTCAAATGAGTTTTCTAGATTTGAGCGACACTATAAAAGTAAACTGGATGAGCTACTAACTGATACATTGCTGTTTGTTATCGTCCCAATATTGCAAAGTTAGAGTCACGGAATAAATTCAGACTACTCAACTTTTGCAATTCACGTATTTTTTCGAAGTGGGTTTAAACAATGAGTTTTCTTGATTTTAAGACAAATGAAAAGTAAACGTGATGAGCTACTTACTGATAAAATTCCTTTTTGTAATCATCCCAATTTGTGCACAGTTTAGAGCACAGAATAAGTTGAGATTACTTAATTTTGAGACATAGTTCATCGATTTTCTCGAAAAGTGTCGGTTCAAATGTATTTTCTATATTTGAATGACAATACAAGTTTACTGTGATTAGAGTCTACGTTACTGTAACGGAAAAGTTGAGATATTACTAAACTAGGTTGACTATCTAACTGAAAAAATTATTTTTTTAACAATTGCCCAATATGCATTGGCAAAGTTAGAGCAGCGGAAGTTAAGATTACTCAATTTTTTACAAATTCACGATTTTCTCGAATAAAGTGGTGTTTCAAAATGATTTTTCTCGAGGTTTGGTGACAATGAAAGTAACTTATGAGCTACTAACTGTACATTGCTTTTTGTAATCATTTGCAATATTCACAATGTTCAAGCACGGAATCAATGATAAGATTTTGCTGGGATCGAACTTAACTTCGCCAGATTTTCACATTAGTTTACAAGTTATGATTTTCAACTCCGAAACTATGGATTCAAAAATGTAGTTTTCGAGTTTGAATGACTACACATTCATACAGTAAACTAGATGAGCTACTAACTGATACATTACCTTATGTAATTATCCTACTTTAGGCAAAAGTTAGAGCACGGAAAAGTTGAGATTATTCAATTTTGACAAATTCACGAATTTTCGTCAAAAAGTGGGTTCAAATTTGACGTTTTTCTAGGTTTGAATTGACAATATAAGTAAACCAGATGAGCTACTTACTTATACATTGCTTCTTGTAATTCATCCGCAATATTGGCAAAAGTATAGGGGGGAGCCACGGGAAAAGTTAAGATTACTCCAATTTTTTACAATTCACGTTTTCTCGAAAAGTGGGTTCAAAAAAAAGAGTTTTTCCTAGGTTTGAGTGACAAAATGAAAGTAAACTGTATAGCTACTAACTGATACATTGCTTTTTGTAATCATGTGGCCATATTCACAATGTCAAGCGACGGAAATGAATAAATTTTGCTGGGGATCGAACTTAACTTTCGCCAGATTTCACATTGTTTACAAATTCACGATTTTTCTCGAAGCAAGTGGTATTCAAAATGCATTTTCTAGGTTGTGATGACACATCAATACACTATTCATGAGCTACTAACTGCACAACATTCCCTTTATGTAATTATCCAATATTTGGCAAAAGTAGAGTGCCGAAAAGTTAGATTATTCATTTTGCCGAATTCACGTGATTTTCTCAAAAAGTGGGTTCAAATTGACGTTTTTCTAGGTTTGAATGACAAAATTAATTAAACTAGATGAGCTACTTACTATACATTGCTTGTTTTAATCATCCCATATTGGCAAAGTTAGAAGCACGGAAAGTTCAATTTACTCCATTTTTACAAATTCACGATTGTCTCGAAAAGTGGTTCAATAAGTTTTCTAGATTTGAATGCCAAATACAAGTAAAATATCTGACCTTACTAACTATTACTTCCCCTATCGTAATCATCCCAAATATTGGCAAAGTTAGAGCACGGAAAGTTGGAGTTATTTAATTATTAAAACAAATTCACGATTTTTCTCGAAACAGTAGGTTCAAAATGAGTTTTCTTGATTTAATGGAAAAATGAAGGAGTAAACTCGATGAGCGACTTACTGATACATTCCCTTTAGTAATCATCTGGCAAAAATATTGGCAAAGTGAGAGCTAACGGAAAAGTTGAGATTACTCTCAATTTTTACAAATTCAGATTTTTTCTCGAAAAGTGGGTTCAAATCAGTTTTCTAGGTTTGAGTGACCAATGAAAGTAAACTGAATGAGCTACTAACTGATACATTCCACTTATGTATTATCCCAATATTGGCAAAATTAGAGCACCTTATTAATCATCCCACCATTATTACAAGTTATAGCACGGAAAAGTTGAGATTACTTAATTTTTTGACAAATTCACTGATTTTCTCGAAAAGTGGGTTCAAAGTGACTTTGTAGGTTTGAATGACAAATAAAAGTAACTCAATGAGTACTATACTGAGACAGTCCTTTTTGTAATCTCCCAATATTCGGCAAAAGTTAGAGCACGAGGAAAAAGTTGAGCATTATTCATTTTGACAAATTCACTGATTTTTCTCAAAAGTGGTTCAAATTGAGTTTTTCAGGTTGAATGACATATAATAAACTAGTGAGGCCTACTTACTAATACATTGCTTTTTGTAATTCACCCAAATGGGCAAATTATAGAACGGAAAAGTTACGATTACTCATTTTTATCCAAAATTCAGCGATTTTTTTCCTCGAAAAAGTGGGTTCAAAATGAGTTTTCTAGGTTGAGTGACAAATGAAAGGTAAACTGTATGAGCTACTAACTGATACATTGCTTTTGTAATCATTGCAATATTCACATTTCAAGCACAGACATGATAAGATTTTGCTGGATCAGAACTTAACTTCGCCAGAATTTCACATTGTTTACAAGTTCACCGATTTTCTCGAAAGTGGATTCAAATGAGTTTTTCTAGGTTTGAATGACACATACAAGTAAACTAGATGAGCTACTAACTGATCCTTACTATGTAATTATCCCAAATATTGGCAAAAGTATAGCACGGAAAAGTTTGGGATTATTCAATTTTGACAAATTCCGATTTTTCCCAAAGTGGGTTTAATTGAGTTTTCTAGGTTTTGAATGACAAATATAAGTAAACTAGATGAGCTACTTACTTATCATTGCTTCTTGAATCATCCCAATATTGGCAAGTTAAGAGCAACGAAAAGTTAAGATATCAATTTTGCCAATTCACTGATTTCTTCGATAAGTGGGTTCCAATGATTTTCTAGGTTTGGTGTACAATGAAAAGTAAACTGTATGAGCTACTAACTGATGCGTAGCATTGCTTTTGTAATCATTGCAATAGTCACAATGTTCAAGCACGGAAATGATAAGATTTTGCTGGATCGGAGAACTTGACTTCGCCAGTTTTCCTTATTGTTTACAAGTTCACGGATTTTCTCGAAAGTGGGTTCAAAAGGAGTTGTCCTCAGGTTTGAATGACACATACAAGTAAACTAGATGAGCTATTAAACTGGTATCATTCCTATGCTAATTATCCCTAATATTGCCAAAGTAGAGCATCGGAAAAGGTTGAGAGTATTCAAGTGTTGATAAATTTACACAGTTTTCTCAAAAGTGGGTTCAAATGATTTTCTAGGGTTAAAATGACAAATATAAGTAACTAGATGAGCTACTTACTAATACATTCCCTTTCGTATCAGCCCAATATTGGCAAAGTTAGAGCCGGAAAAGTGAAATTATTTAATATTAAAATTCAGTTTTCTCGAAAGTAGTTTTAAATGAGTTTTCTTTTGATTTTAATGAAAAACGAAAGTAAAACTCGTAGCGACTAATGAAAACTTCCCCTTTGTAATTTTCCAATTGGCAAAATTGAGCACAAAAAGTTGAGATTACTCAATTTTTTGACAAATTCACGATTTTCTTTAAAAAGTGGGTTAAAAAATGAGTTTTCTGGGTTTGAATCCAATAAAAAGTAAACCCTTGAGCTACTAACTGTACATTCCCTTATGAAATTAACCCAATATTGAATTACTCAATTTTTGAAAAATTCACATTTTCCCCGAAAAGGGGGGTTTAAAAATGGCTTTCAGGTTTGAATGACAAATAAAGTAAACTCGATGAGTTACTTATGAACATTGCTTTTTGTAATCACCCAATATTGGCAAAATTGGAGCACAAAAAAATTTGAGATTATTTAAATTTTTTGAAAAATTTCACGATTTTCTCGAAAAGGGGGTTCAAAAGTTTTTCCTAGGTTTAAAATAAAAATTGAAAGTAAAACAAAGGAGCTACTTACTATTACATTCCCTTTCGAAAATCATCCCAAATTGGAAAAGTTAAGCACGGAAAAGTTAAATTTTTTAATATTAAAAAATTTTCACGTTTTTCTCAAAAGTATTTTAAAATGAGTTTTCTTGATTTTAATGAAAACAAAGGGTAAACCGATGAGCGCTAACTTCTTTCCCCTTATGTAATTTTTCCAATTTTGGGCAAAATTAGACACAAAAGTTGAGTTACTCAATTTTGAAAAAATTCCATTTTTAAAAATGGTTCAAAATGAGTTTTCTGGGTTTTGAATGACACTCAATAAACTAGTGAGTAAAAACTGATACATTCCCTTGTAATTATCCCAAATTGGAAAAATTAGAGCACGGAAAATTGAGATTAATTAAATTTTACAATTCCCACGATTTTCTCAAAAATGGGTTCAAAATGATTTTCTGGGTTTTGAATGACACATAAAAGTAAACTAGAGAGCTACTAACTGATACATTACCTTATGAAATTTAACCCAAAATTTGAGTTTACTCAATTTTGACAAATTCCGATTTTCTCGAAAAGGGGGTTTCAAAATGATTTTTCTAGGTTTTTGGATACAAGAAAGTAAACTGTATGGCTACTAATGATAATTGCTTTTTTAACGCCCCAATATTGGCAAAGTTGAGCACGGAAGTTAAGATTACTCAATTTTTTTACAAATTCACATTTTCTCGATAAGGGGGTTCAAAAGGGTTTTCTAGGTTTGAATGACCTACAAAAATAGATGACCCTACTAATGATACATTCCTTATGAAATTACCAATTTGGCAAGTTTTAGGCACGGAAAGTTGGTTACTCATTTTGACAACTTCACGTTTTTTCTCGAAAAGTGGGTTAAAAATGATTTTTTTCTGGGTTTTGAAGAAAAATTGAAAGAAAAAACTGGATAGCTACTAACTGATACTTTTCCCTTTTGTAATAATCCAATATTGGCAAATTTAGAGCAGGGAAAGGTTAAGACTACTAAATTTTTACAAAATTCCCGATTTCCAAAAAAAAAAGGGGCTCAAAATGAGTTTTCTAGGTTTAATGACAAATGAAGTAACCGATGATTTTATTTTCCTGTACTTGTTTTTTGAATCGCCCCCAATAGGGAAAAAGTTGGGCACAAAAAGTTGTTTAATGACTGATGAAGCAAATACAAGAAAACTCAAGAGCCAAACTGATACTTTGCTTTTTGATAGTCCCAATATTGAAAGTTAGAGCAGGGAAAAAGTTAAGTTTACTCAATTTTTACAATTACGATTTTCTCAAAAAGGGGGTTTCAAAATGGTTTTTAGATTTGAAGACAAATACAATTAACTGGAATGAGTACTTACTGATCATTCCCCTTATGTAATTATCCCAATATTGGCAAAATTAGAGCAGGGGAAAAGTTGTTATAACCTAATTTTTTTACAAATTCACGTTTTCCCCCCCCCCCCCCCGAAAAGTGGGTTAAAAATGAGTTTTTAGGTTTTGAGTGAAAAAATTAAAGTAAACTGTATGAGCTACTAATGATACATTGCTTTTTTTAATCATTGCAATTTTTCACAATGTTCAAGCACGGAAATGATAAATTTTCTGGGATCGAATTAAACTTCGCTAGATTTAAACTTGTTTAAAAGTTCACGACTTTCTCGAAAAGGGGGTTTCAAAATGGGTTTTCTAGGTTTGAATGAAAAACGAAAGTAAACTAGATGAGGTACAACGATACATTGCTTTTTGTGATCGTCCCAATATTAGTAAAGTTAGAGCACGGAAAAGTTAAGATTACTCAATTTTTACAAATTCACGATTTTCTCGAAAAAGTGGGGTTCAAAATGAGTTTTCTAGATGTTGAATGACAAATACAAGTTAACTGGATGAGCTACTACTGATACGGAAAAATTGAGATTACTCAACTGGATGAGCTACTAACTGATACATTGCTTTTTGTGATCGTCCCAATATTGGCTAAGTTAGAGCACGGAAAAGTTGAGATTACTCAATTTTTACAAATTCACGATTTTCTCAAAAAGTGGGTTCAAAATGAGTATTCTAGGTTTGAATGACAAAAGTAAGTAAACTGAATGAGCTACTAACTGATACATTGCTTTTTGTGATCGTCCCAATATTGGCTAAGTTAGAGCACGGAAAAGTTGAGATTACTCAATTTTTACAAATTCACGATTTTCTCAAAAAGTGGGTTCAAAATGAGTTTTCTAGATTTGAATAACAAATACAAGTAAACTAGATGAGCTACTAACTGATACATTCCCTTATGTAATTATCCCAATATTGGCAAAATTAGAGCACGGAAAAGTTGAGATTTCTCAATTTTGACAAATTCACGATTTTCTCGAAAAGTGGGTTCAAAATGCGTTTTCTAGGTTTGAATGAAAATTGAAAGTAAACTAGATGAGCTACTTACTATTACATTCCCTTCGTAATCGTCCCAATATTGGCAAAGTTAGAGCACGGAAAAGTTGCGATTACTCAATTTTTAAAAATTCACGATTTTCTCAAAAAGTGGGTTCAAAATGAGTATTCTTGGTTTGAATGAAAAAAGTAAGTAAACTGAATGAGCTACTAACTGATACATTGCTTTTGAAATCGTCCCAATATTGGCAAAGTTAGAGCACGGAAAAGTTGAGATTACTCAATTTTTACAAATCCACGATTTTCTCAAAAAGTGGGTTCAAAATGAGTTTTCTAGATTTGAATAACAAATACAAGTAAACTAGATGAGCTACTAACTGATACATTCCCTTATGTAATTATCCCAATATTGGCAAAATTAGAGCACGGAAAAGTTGAGATTACTCAATTTTCACAAATTCACGATTTTCTCGAAAAGTGGGTTCAAAATGCGTTTTCTAGGTTTGAATGAAAATTGAAAGTAAACTAGATGAGCTACTTACTATTACATTCCCTTTCGTAATCATCCCAATATTGGCAAAGTTAGAGCACGGAAAAGTTGAAATTATTTAATATTAACAAATTCACGATTTTCTCGAAAAGTAGGTTCAAAATGAGTTTTCTTGATTTTAATGAAAAATGAAAGTAAACTGTATGAGCGACTTACTGATACATTCCCTTTTGTAACCATCCGAATATTGGCAAAGTGAGAGCACGGAAAAGTTGAGGTTACTCAATTTTTACAAGTTCACGACTTTCTCGAAAAGTGGATTCAAAATGAGTTTTCTAGGTTTGAATGACAAACGAAAGTAAACTAAATGAGCTACTAACTGATACATTCCCTTTTGTAATCATCCCAATATTGGCAAAGTTAAAGCACGAAAAAGTTGAGATTACTCACTTTTTACATATTCACGATTTTCTCGAAAAGTGGGTTCAAAATGAGTTTTCTAGGTTTGAGTGACAAATGAAAGTAAACTGAATGAGCTACTAACTGATACATTGCTTTTTGTGATCGTCCCAATATTGGCTAAATTAGAGCACGGAAAAGTTGAGATTACTCAATTTTTACAAATTCACGATTTTCTCGAAAAGTGGGTTCAAAATGAGTTTTCTAGATTTGAATGACAAATACAAGTAAACTAGATGAGCTACTAACTAATACATTCTCTTATGTAATTATCCCAATATTGGCAAACTTAGAGCACGAAAAGGTTGAGATTACTAATTTTTTACAAATTCACGATTTTCCAGAAAAGTGGGTTCGAAATGAGTTTTCTAGGTTTGAATGACAAATGAAAGTAAACTCGATGAGTTACTTACTGATACATTGCTTTTTGTAATCATCCCAATATTGGCAAAGTTGGAAAGGCAAGAATAAGTTGAGATTAATGACATAATGAATGACAAATACAAGTAAACTTTATGAGCTACAAACTGAAAACATTCCCCTTTTTTAATCATCCTTATATTAGCAAAGTTAGAGCACGGAAAAGTTGAGATTACTCTTTTTTTTACAAATTCACGATTTTTCTCGAAAAGTGGGTTCAAAATGATTTTTTAGATTTGAATGACAATACAAGAAAACTAGATGAGCTACTAACTGATACATTCCCTTATGTAATTATCCCAATATTGGCAAACTTAGAGCACGAAAAGGTTTGAGATTACTAATTTTTTTACAAATTCACGATTTTCCAGAAAAGTGGGCTCAAAATGAGTTTTCTAGGTATGAATGACAAAGGGAAGTAACTCGATGAGTTATTTAAATAAATACACTGCTTTTTGTAATCATCCCAATATTGGCAAATTTGGAGCAAGAATAAGTTGAGATTAATGACATGATGAATGACAAGCAAGTAAACTTTATGAGCTACTAACTGATACATTCCCCTTTATAATCATCCTTATATTAGCAAAGTTAGAGCACGAAAAAGTTGAGATTACCCCATTTTTTACCAAATTTCACGATTTTCTCGAAAAGTGGGTTCAAAATGAGTTTTCTTGATTTTAATGACAAATACAAGTAAACTAGATGAGCTACTTACTATTACATTCCCTTTCGTAATCATCCCAATATTGGCGGGAGTTAGAGCACGGAAAAGTTGAAATTATTTAATATTACAAATTCACGTTTTTTCTCGAAAAGAAAGGTTCAAAATGAGTTTTCTTGATTTTAATAAAAAATGAAAGTAACTCGATGAGCGACTTACTGAAAACATTCCCTTTTTGTAATCATCCGAATTTTGGGCAAAGTTAGAGCACGGAAAAGTTGAGATTACTCAATTTTTACACATTCACGATTTTCTCGAAAAGTGGGTTCAAAATGAGTTTTCTAAGTTTGAATGAAAATTGAAAGTAAACTAGATGAGCTACTTACTATTACATTCCTTTCGTAATCATCCCAATATTGGCAAAAGTGAGAGCACGGAAAAGTTGAGATTACTCAATTTTTACAAATTCACGATTTTCTCGAAAAGTGGGTTCAAAATGAGGTTTCTAGTTTTGAGTGATAAATGAAAGTAAACTGAATGAGCTACTAACTGATACATTGCTTTTTGTGATCGTCCCAATATTGGCTAAGTTAGAGCACGGAAAAGTTGAGATTACTAAATTTTTAAAAATTTCCCACGATTTTCTCAAAAAAAGTGGGTTAAAAATGAGTTTTCTAGATTTGAATAACAAATACAAGAAAACTAATTTGAGCTACTAACTGATACTTTCCCCTTATGTAATTATCCCAATATTGGCAAAAATTAGAGCACGAAAAGTTGGGATTACTCAATTTTTGACAAATTCACGATTTTCTCGAAAAGTGGGTTCAAAATGCGTTTTCTAGGTTTGAATGAAAATTGAAAGTAAACTAGATGAGCTACTTACTATTACCTTCCCTTTCGTAATCCCCCAATATTGGCAAAGTTAGAGCACGGAAAAGTTGCGATTACTAAATTTTTTACAAATTCACGATTTTCTCATAAGTGGGTTAAAAATGAGTATTCTTGGTTTGAATGACAAAAGTAAGTAAACTGAATAAGCTACTAACTGATACATTGCTTTTTGTAATCGTCCCAAAATTGGCAAAGTTAGAGCACGGAAAAGTTGAGATTACTCAATATTTACAAATTCACGATTTTCTCAATAGGTGGGTTCAAAATGAGTTTTCTAGGTTTGAATGACAAATACAAAGTAAACTAATGAGCTACTAACTGATACATTCCCTTAGTAATTTTTCCCAATATTGGCAAAATTAGAGCACGGAAAAGTTGAGATTACTCAATTTTCCCCAAATTCACAAATTTTCTCGAAAAGTGGGTTCAAAATGATTTTCTAGGTTTGAATGAAAATTGAAAGTAAGCTAGATGACCCTACTTACTATTACATTCCCTTTCTTAATCATCCCAAAAATTGGCAAAGTTAGAGCACGGAAAAGTTGCGATTACTCAATTTTTACAAATTCACGATTTTCTCGAAAAGTGGGTTCAAAATGAGTTTTCCAGATTTGAATGACAAATACAAGTAAACTAGATGAGCTACTACTATTCCATTCCCTTTCGTAATCATCCCAATATTGGCTAAGTTAGAGCACGAAAAAGTTGAGATTACTCAATTTTTACAAATTCACGATTTTCTCGAAAAGTGGGTTCAAAATGAGTTTTCTTGATTTTAATGAAAAATGAAAGTAAACTGTATGAGCGACTTACTGATACATTCCCTTTTGTAATCATCCGAATATTGGCAAAGTGAGAGCACGGAAAAGTTGTGGTTACTCAATTTTCTACAATTTACGATTTTCTCGAAAAGTGGATTCAAAATGAGTTTTCTAGGTTTGAATGACAAACGAAAGTAAACTAAATGAGCTACTGAACTGATACATTCCCTTTTGTAATCATCCCAATATTGGCAAAGTTAAAGCACGAAAAAGTTGAGATTACTCAATTTATACATATTCACGATTTTCTCGAAAAGTGGGTTCAAAATGAGTTTTCTAGGTTTGAGTGACAAATGAAAGTAAAACTGAATGAGCTACTAACTTGATACATTGCTTTTCTGTGATCGTCCCAATATTGGCTAAATTAGAGCACGGAAAAGTTGAGATTACTCAATTTTCACAAATTCACGATTTTCTCGAAAAGTGGGTTCAAAATGAGTTTTCTAGATTTGAACGACAAATACAAGTAAACTAGATGAGCTACTAACTAATACATTCCCTTGTGTAATTATCCCAATATTGGCAAACTTAGAGCACGAAAAGGTTGAGATTACTAATTTTTTACAAATTCACGATTTTCCAGAAAAGTGGGTTCAAAATGAGTTTTCTAGATTTGAATGACAAATGAAAGTAAACTCGATGAGTTACTTACTGATACATTGCTTTTTGTAATCATCCCAATATTGGCAAAGTTGGAGCAAGAATAAGTTGAGATTAATGACATGATGAATGACAAATACAAGTAAACTTTATGAGCTACTAACTGATACATTCACCTTTATAATCATCCTTATATTAGCAAAGTTAGAGCACGGAAGAGTTGAGATTACTCAATTATTACAAATTCACGATTTTCTCGAAAAGTGGGTTCAAAATGAGTTTTCTAGATTTGAATGACAAATACAAGTAAACTAGATGAGCTACTAACTGATACATTCCCTTATGTAATTATCCCAATATTGGCAAACTTAGGGCACGGAAAGGTTGAGATTACTAATTTTTACAAATTCACGATTTGTCGAAAAGTGGGTTCAAAATGAGTTTTCTAGGTTTGAATGAAAATTGAAAGTAAGCTAGATGAGCTACTTACTATTACATTCCCTTTCGTAATCATCCCAATATTGGCAAAGTTAGAGCACGGAAAAGTTGCGATTACTCAATTTTTACAAATTCACGATTTTCTCGAAAAGTGGGTTCAAAATGAGTTTTCTAGGTTTGAGTGACAAATGAAAGTAAACTGTATGAGCTACTAACTGATACATTGCTTTTTGTAATCATTGCAATATTCAAAATGTTCAAGCACGGAAATGATAAGATTTTGCTGGGATCGAACTTAACTTCGCCAGATTTCACATTGTTTACAAGTTTCACGACTTTCTCGAAAAGTGGATTCAAAAATGAGTTTTCTAGGTTTGAATGACAAACGAAAGTAAACTAAATGAGCTACTAACTGATACATTCCCTTTTGTAATCATCCCAATATTGGCAAAGTTAAAGCACGAAAAAGTTGAGATTACTCAATTTTTACAAATTCACGATTTTCTCGAAAAGTGGGTTCAAAATGAGTTTTCTAGGTTTGAGTGACAAATGAAAGTAAAACTGAATGAGCTACTAACTGATACATTGCTTTTTGTGATCGTCCCAATATTGGCAAAATTAGAGCACGGAAAACTTGAGATTACTCAATTTTGACAACTTCACGATTTTCTCGAAAAGTGGGTTCAAAATGAGTTTTCTAGGTTTGAATGAAAATTGAAAGTAAACTGGATGAGCTACTAACTAATACATTTCCTTTTGTAATAATCCCAATATTGGCAAATTTAGAGCACGGAAAGGTTAAGACAACTCAATTTTTACAAATTCACGATTTTCACAAGAAGTGGGCTCAAAATGAGTTTTCTAGGTTTGAATGACAAATGAAAGTAGACTCGATGAGTTACTTCCTGATACATTGCTTTTTGTAATCGTCCCAATATTGGCAAAGTTGGAGCACGGAAAATTGAGATTAATGACATGATGAATGACAAATACAAGTAAACTCAATGAGCTACTAACTGATACATTGCTTTTTGTGATAGTCCCAATATTGTAAAGTTAGAGCACGGAAAAGTTAAGATTACTCAATTTTTACAAATTCACGATTTTCTCGAAAAGTGGGTTCAAAATGAGTTTTCTAAAATTGAATGACAAATACAAGTTAACTGGATGAGCTACTTACTGATACGGAAAATTTGAGATTACTCAACTGGATGAGCTACTAATTGATACATTCCCTTATGTAATTATCCCAATATTGGCAAAATTAGAGCACGGAAAAGTTGAGATTACTCAATTTTGACAAATTTACGATTTTCTCGAAAAGTGGGTTCAAAATGAGTTTTCTAGGTTTGAATGAAAATGAAAGTAAACTAGATGAGCTACTTACTATTACATTCCTTTTCGTAATCATCCCAATATTGGCAAAGTGAGAGCACGAAAAAGTTGAGATTACTAAATTTTTACAAATACACGAATTTCTCGAAAAAGTGGTTCAAAATGAGTTTTCTAGGTTTGAGTGACAAATGAAAGTAAACTGTATGAGCTACTAACTGATACATTGCTTTTTGTAATCATTGCAATATTCACAATGTTCAAGCACGGAAATGATAAGATTTTGCTGGGATCGAACTGGATTTCACATTGTTTACAAGTTCACGACTTTCTCGAAAAGTGGATTCAAAATGAGTTTTCTAGGTTTGAATGACAAACGAAAGTAAACTAGATGAGCTACTAACTGATACATTGCTTTTTGTGATCGTCCCAATATTGGCAAAGTAAGAGCACGGAAAAGTTGAAATTACTCAATTTTTACAAATTCACGATTTTCTCGAAAAGTGGGTTCAAAATGAGTTTTCTAGATTTGAATGACAAATACAAGTTAACTGGATGAGCTACTTACTGATACGGAAAAGTTGAGATTACTCAACTGGATACACTACTAACTGAAAAATTATTTTTTTAAATCGTCCCAATATTGGCAAAGTTAGAGCACGGAAAAGTTGAGAATACAGAATTTTTTCAAATTCACGATTTTCTCGAAAAGTAAACTGAATGAGCTACTAACTGATACATTGCTTTTTGTGATCGTCCCAATATTGGCAAAGTTAGAGCACGGAAAAATTGAGATTACTCAATTTTTCAAATTCACGATTTTCTCAAAAAGTGGGTTCAAAATGAGTTTTCTAGGTTTGAATGACAAATGAAAGTAAACTCGATGAAATACTTACTGATACATTGCTTTTTGTAATCATCCCAATATTGGCAAAGTGAGAGCACGGAAAAGTTGAAATTACTCAATTTTTACAAATTCCCGATTTTCCCGAAAAGTGGATTTAAAATGAGTTTTCTAGGTTTGAATGACAAAACTAAGTTAGCTAGATGAGCTACTAAATTTATACATTCCCTTTTGTAATCATTCCAATATTGGCAAAGTTAGAGCACGGAAAAGTTTAAATTATTTAATAATAACAAATTCACGATTTTCTCGAAAAGTGGGTTCAAAATGAGTTTTCTAGGTTTGAATGACAAATGAAAGTAAACTAGAGGACCTACTAACTATTCCTTTCCCTTTCTAATCATCCCCAATATTGGCAAAGTTAGTGCACGGAAAAGTTGAAGTTATTTAATTTTAAACAAATTCACGATTTTCTCAAAAAGGGTAGGTTCAAAATGAGTTTTCTTGATTTAATGAAAAATGAAAGTAAACTCGATGAGGGGACTTACTGATACTTTCCCTTTGGTTTTTATCCCAATTTTGGAAAAATTAGAGCAGGGAAAAGTTGGATTACTAAATTTTTTAAAAATTCACGTTTTTCTCAAAAAAGTGGGTTAAAAAATATTTTTTCCTAGGTTTAAGACAAAAAAGTAAACTGATGAGCTACAACTGATTTTTTTTTTTGTAATTTTCCCAATTTTTCAAAAGTTCAACCCAACGGAAAAAAATTTTGGGGTTTAACTAAATTTTTTACAAATTAACTTTTTTCCCTGGGAAAGGGGGTTCAAAAGATTTTTTCTGGGTTTGAATGCCAAAAAAGTAAACAAAAATGAGCTTTTTAACTGATACTTTCCCCTTTGTAATACCCCAATTTATTGGCAAATTTAAAGCCCCGAAAAAGTTGAGTTTATTTAAATTTTTAAAAATTTTCCAAATTTTCTCGAAAAGTGGGTTCAAAAGGGATTTTCGGGTTTGAGTGACAAATGAAAGAAAATTTTGAATGAGCTACAAAACTGAAAACATTGTTTTTGTAATCTCCCAAATTTTGGCAAAATTTGGAGCCCAAAGAAAACACACTTTTGAAATTAAAAAATAAATTTTTATTTGAATGACAAAAAAAGTAAATTTTAAATAGCTACAAAACTGATACTTTTCCTTTTAAATCACCCCAATTTTTGCAAATTTAAGGAACAGGGGAAAAATTTGAGTTTTACTCAATTTTTACAAATTCACGTTTTCTCGAAAAGTGGGTTCAAAAGGGTTTTTTGGGTTTAAATGACAAAAAAAGTTTAAACTGATGAGCTAAAAACGATACATTCCTTTTTGGTTTTTTCCCCCAATATTGGCAAAATTAGAGCACGGAAAAGTTGAGTTATAAATTTTTTAAAAATTTCACGATTTTCTCGAAAAAGTGGGTTCAAAATGATTTTTTCTTTTTTGGGAATGAAAAAT
The DNA here is from genome assembly GCA_024703675.1 of Drosophila nebulosa. Taxonomy (NCBI): domain Eukaryota; kingdom Metazoa; phylum Arthropoda; class Insecta; order Diptera; family Drosophilidae; genus Drosophila; species Drosophila nebulosa. The sequence continues at coordinate 4,648 of JANFPS010000210.1, read as the reverse complement.
TAAAAAGTAAACTAGATGAGCACTTATTTTAAAAATTCCCTTTTTTAATTTTAATATTGGAAAAAATTTAGAGCAGGGAAAATTTTGGGGTTACTAAATTTTTTAAAAATTAAAGATTTCTCAAAAAGTGGTTAAAATGAGTTTTCTAGGTTGAATGAAAAAGAAAAAAAAATTTAAAAGAGCTACAAACTTTTACACCCCTTTTGAAATCATCCCAATATTGGAAAAGGGTAAAGCACGAAAAAGTGAGATTACTAAATTTTTAAAAATTCACGTTTTTTCTCGAAAAGGGGGTTTAAAAAATGATTTTTCTGGGTTTTGAGGGACAAATGAAAGAAAACGGAATGGCTACAAAACTGATACATTGCAAAACCCTTAAAAAGAGCAGGGAAAAGGTTTTTTGGGGTTTAACCTTAATTTTTTTACAAATTTTTTCCACAAAATTTTCCAAAAATTTGGATTAAAAAATTAGTTTTTTAGGGTTTGAAGGCCCAAAAGAAAGAAATAAGAGTTAAAAAAACTAAAAATACACCCCCTTTTTTGTAATCACCCCAATTTTGGGCCCAAAGTTAAAGAAAGAAAAAGTTGAGATTAAATTAAAAATTGTTTTAAAAAGACAAAATAAAAGTAAAAAATTTAATGAGCACTAACGATACATTCTTTTTTTAATCCCCCAATTTTGGCAAATTAGAGCAGGGAAAAAAGTTGAGATACTAAATTTTTACAAATTAAACATTTTCTCGAAAAGTGGGTTAAAAAATGATTTTTCTAGATTTGAATGCCCAAATAAAAGTTAAAATAGATGAGCAAACAAACTGATACATTCCCTTGAAATATCCCAATTTTTGGCAAATTTTAGAGCAAAAAAAAGGTTGAGTTCAAATTTTTTTAAAAAATTCACGATTTTCCAAAAAAAGGTTGGGTTTTAAAAAGGTTTTCTGGGTTTTGAATGAAAAAAAAAAAGTAAACTCGATGAGTTACTTATGATACATTGTTTTTTTAAACACCCCAATATTGGCAAATTTTGGAGAAAGGGAAAAGTTGAGTTAAAAGAAGATGAATGAAAAAATAAAAAGTAAACTTTATGAGCTAAAAAACTGAACATTCCCCAAAAAACTTTTTTTTTTTTTTTTTTTTTTTTTTTTTTTTTTATTTTTTTTTTTTTTTTTTTCCTTTTTTTTTTTTTTTTTTTTATTTTTGGGGGGGGGGGGGGGGGCCCAAAGGGGGGGGGGGGGGGGTTGGGGGGGGGGCCGGGAAAAGTTGAGATTACTAAATTTTTACAAATTCACGATTTTCCCCGAAAAGGGGGCCCCAAAAAGGAGTTTTTTTGTTTTTAATGACAAATAAAAGTAAACAAAATGAGCTACTAAACTGATACACCCCCTTTTGGAATTTCCCAAAAATTGGGCCAAAAAAGAGCAGGGAAAAATTGAGTTTATAAATTTTTCCCCAAATTCACGTTTTTTCCCCAAAAGTGGGTTAAAAATGGGGTTTTCTAGGTTTAAAAGAAAATTTGAAAGAAAACTGATGAAAAAATTATTTACATTCCCCTTTTGTAATATCCCAATATTGGCAAATTTAGAGCAGGGAAAAAATTTGAAATTTTTTTAATTTTTTAACAAATTCCCGTTTTTTTCCGAAAAGTGGTTTAAAAAATGATTTTTTTTGGTTTTAAATAAAAAATAAAAAAAACCGTTTGAGCATTTAAAGGGATCCATTCCCTTTTTTTAATCTTTCCAATATTGGAAAAATTTAGAGCACGGAAAAGTTGAATAAAATTTTTAAAAACAAACCACTTTTTCCCGAAAAAGTGGGTTAAAAATGAGTTTTCTAGGTTTGAAGGAAAATTAAAATTTAAACTAAGATTTATTTAACTTTCCTTTCCCCTTTTCCCGTAATCACCCCAATTTTGGGGCAAAGTTAGGCCGGGAAAAGTTGAATTTTTTAAATTTTAAAAATTCACGTTTTTCTCGAAAAGGGGGGTTTAAAAATGAGTTTTCTGTTTTAATGAAAAATAAAAGTAACTGAATGGGGGATTTAACTGATACACCCCCTTTTTGTAATCCCCCAAAAATTTTGGAAAAATTTAGGGGGAAGGGAAAAAGTTGAGTTTACCCCAATTTTTACAAATTCACGATTTTCTCAAAAAGTGGGTTAAAAAAGGGAGTTTTCTGGGTTTTAAAGGGAAAAGAAGAAACTAATGAGTAAAAAACTTTTACATTTTTGTAATTCCCAATTTTGGGGAAAAAATTTGGGGAGCCCCCCCCCAAAAAAAAGTTGAGATTACTAAAAAAGTTTTTAAAAGGGGAAAAAATACAATTTTAAAACAAAAAAAGCTAAAATTTACAATGAACTTTCCCTTATGAAATTTAAATCCCAATATTGGCAAAATTAGAGCAGGGAAAAAGTTGAATTACTCAATTTTGCCCAAAATTCACGTTTTTCGAAAAGTGGGTTCAAAAAGTTTTCCCCCTTGGTTTTAATAAAAAATAAAAAGAAAAACTGATGAGCAATTACTAAAATTTCCCCTTTTTGTAATCTTTCCAATTTTATTGGAAAAGGGGTTAGGCAGGGAAAAAAGTTAAAATTTTTTTTAAATTTTTTAACAAATTCCGTTTTTCTCAAAAAGTGGTTCAAAATGAGTTTTGGTGAAATTTAAAAAAATTAAAAAAGAAAAACTGATGAGCATTTACTATTACTTTCCCCTTTGAAATCCCAATTTTGGGGAAAATTAGAGCACGGAAAAGTTGAGATTACTAAATTTTTTTAAAATCACAAATTTTTCAAAAAGTGGGTTAAAAAATATTTTTCCTGGGTTTGGGGTGAAAAATAAAGAAAATAAAAAGCTAAAATGATTTTCCTTTTGTAATCCCCAATTTTGGCAAATTTTAAGCAGGGGAAAAATTGAGTTTACTAAATTTTAAAAATTTCACGATTTTCTCAAAAAGGGGGTTTTCAAAAGGATTTTTCTGGGTTTAAAATGACAAAAAAGAAAAACTAAAGAGCTAAAAAACTGATACTTTTCCCTTTTGTAATTTCCCAATTTTGGGCAAAGTTAAAGCAGGGAAAAAGTGAGATTACTCTTTTTTTACAAATTAAACGTTTTTAAAAAAAAAGTGGGTTCAAAATGAGTTTTCTAGGTTTGAGTGACAAATGAAAGTAATCTGAATGAGCTACTAACTGATACATTGCTTTTTGTGATCGTCCCAATATTGGGTAAATTAGAGCACGGAAAAGTTGAGATTACTCAATTTTTACAAATTCACGACTTTCTCGAAAAGTGGATTCAAAATGAGTTTTCTAGGTTTGAATGACAAACGAAAGTAAACTAAATGAGCTACTAACTGATACATTCCCTTTTGTAATCATCCCAATATTGGCAGAGTTACAGCACGGAAAAGTTGAGATTACTCAATTTTGACATATTCACGATTTTCTCGAAAAGTGGGTTCAAAATGAGTTTTCTAGGTTTGAGTGACAAATGAAAGTAAAACTGAATGAGCTACTAACTGATACATTGCTTTTTGTGATCGTCCCAATATTGGCAAAATTAGAGCACGGAAAAGTTGAGATTACTCAATTTTTACAAATTCACGATTTTCTCGAAAAGTGGGTTAAAAATGAGTTTTCTAGATTTGAATGACAAATTCAAGTAAACTAGATGAGCGACTTACTGATACATTCCCTTTTGTAATCTTCTGAATATTGGCAAAGTTAGAGCACGGAAAAGTTGAGGTTACTCAATTTTTACAAGTTCAAGACTTTCTCGAAAAGTGGATTCAAAATGAGTTTTCTAGGTTTGAATGACAAACGAAAGTAAACTAAATGAGCTACTAACTGATACATTGCAAACTTAGAGCACGAAAAGGTTGAGATTACTAATGTTTTACAAATTCACGATTTTCCAGAAAAGTGGGTTCAAAATTAGTTTTTTAGGTTTGAATGACAAATGAAAGTAAACTCGATGAGTTACTTACTGATACATCTTTTGTAATCATCCTAATATTGGCAAAAGTTGGAGCAAGAATAAGTTGAGACATGATGATGATGACATGATGAATGACAAATACAAGTAAACTTTATGAGCTACTAACTGATACATTCACTTTTATAATCATCCTAATATTAGCAAAGTTAGAGCACGGAAAAGTTGAGATTACTCAATTATTACAAATTCACGATTTTCTCGAAAAGTGGGTTCAAAAGAGTTTTCTAGTTTTGAATGACAAATACAAGTAAACTAGATGAGCTACAAAACTGATACATTCCCTTATGTAATTATCCCAATATTGGCAAACTTAGAGCACGGAAAGGTTGAGATTGCTAATTTTTTACAAATTCACGATTTTCCAGAAAAGTGGGTTCAAAATGAGTTTTCTAGGTTTGAATGACAAATAAAAGTAAACTCGATGAGTTACTTACTGATACACTGCTTTTTGTAAACATCCCAATATTGGCAAAGTTGGAGCAAGAAAAAAGTTGAGTTTAAAAGACATGAGAATGACAAGTACAAGTAAACTTTATGAGCTACTAACTGATACATTCCCCTTATAATCACCTTATATTAGCAAAGTTGGGAGCACGGAAAAGTTGAGATTATCTTTTTTTACAAATTACGATTTTCTCGAAAGGGGGTTAAAAATGAGTT